>ML783661.1:231471-272661 GCA_009831015.1 Picea engelmannii
CAAGGTCATCACAAGTAGTTGATTTTCTTCATGCATGAGAAAGTGTGTGTGTCAGAGCTAGAAGCCATCGAAAGGAGACCTATAACATCAAGGCTCAGGTTGTAAGTTTCACTTTCAATTAATTTAGTACAACAATATGTCCCTTTCCCATAAAGATGATGTCACTTTATTACATAATTCCTTGATCATATGTATAGACTAGTCATTGAATAAGTTAATCTGCCTTTACTTCGATTGGTTCGTTTTGTTGTGATCTGGACGGGAAAAGAGAATTGGAGCAAATCTTGGAACAATAGAGATCTAAGGAAAGTGTTCATAAGGTATGTCCATAACCCTTATCTCTTAGTTCATTCAATAGGCTAGATCTAGGGAACGTGTAGTATTCTGTCCTGTTTTGTTCTAGATACCAGGTGGATCTAGGGAGATCGGTTTGTGTCCGCACTCATGGATTTATCCCATAACAGATCTACCCTTATATAAAAAGGGGGCCGGCTCTGATACCAATTGTTGGACAACTGAGACGAGGGGGGTGAATCAGTTGTTGGCATGCTTAAGCAATTATGCTTCTTTTAAACTCTTTGCAGAAACACTAAATGACAATCACAATAATGCAGGGAAATAAACAATGGCACATTCAACATCAGTCACATATATGAGGAACACAGAGACAGATATTTCCCGAGGAAACCCATACAGGGTAAAAACCTCTTCTTCTTTATATGATAAGTATTATTTACATTCTTTACATTATCATACATTTGAGCACCAACTCATTGTGAGGCTACAACCTCTGTTTTGCAAGCTGCAACTTGCTGAGAGTAGCAACTCTCTGTTTTTCTCTAGCACCCACTAGAAGGAAGCACCAAATCCCTGGTTTTTCTAGCACCAACTAGAAGGAATCACCAACTCCCTGGTTTCTCTAGCACCAAATAGAAGGAAGCACCAACTCCCTGGTTTCTCTAGCACCAACTAAAAGGAAGCACCAACTCCTTGTGTTCAAGCCCCCACTTAAACCTCTGAGGACACCAGTCCTCCCTAGCACCTCCCAACCTCCCTGGATTATGAATATGAAATACTGAAACCTATTACAGTGATATAGTGTTCAATAACAACTTACCAGTCTCATCACTGTTCTGCAAGATTTTTCTACTCAGACTTCCTCGCTATCTTCCAGCATGCATCCGTTGCCCATTCTGTTCTTCTGCTTTTATGCTCTGTGCACCATGTCCATTAGCTGCACAGTTCTCCTTCTGTTCTTTTCAGCTTCTGCACTCTGATCCTTCTTCATACATGAATCACCTTCAACAACATTTATAGCAATCCCAGTGACAACAATAACCCCATGTCTTCGTTGTACTGTGTATTTATAGCTTTTGTACACCTTGTGCATGCAATGCACGCAATACCTCTACATATTCACACACACTGATATCCTCCACAACTCAAGTGCTCCGTATGATCATCATCATGACTCTTCAGCTTCTCTGGGCATTTTTCCACTCATTCAGCATCACTATATGTTATGCTGAGATTCCTCAGCCTCTCTGGTAGTTGAGACTCTTCGTCTTCTCTGTGACAGTCGAGCTCACCTTCTCTGTTCCAGTTACAAGCTTCAATTCTCATCTAGCTATCAATCGCCTCCATGAACATCTTCATCCCTCTTGAATATTCCCAGAGACTCTTCATCTCCTCTTTCAATCACCCCGAAGTGTCTTCGAGTCCTCTGGCAGACACCATCAGTGGTTCTGGCAGTTATACTGTGACGTGCAACAATAGCCCTCTGATCTCCTTCAATTTCATCTACACCATTGGATTAGCTGTGATTTATGCATTTTTCACTTGCATAATTCAGATATTTTGTGATGAGACATCTTGACTCTTCATGTTGTGAGCTCCAAAAAGGACCTTGGCTATTATAGCTCCCTCCTCTACGTGACCACAGGCAGTGACCACTGGTTATAGAGATATTTCACCTTTTCGGTATTTCGGCATTCGTATGATCCCGTGTTTTGACACTCCCAGACGTGATCCCCAAAATTCAGAGGTGTAGCTTATTTGCACTAGGTCCTTCCTCCACGTGACCACACGCGGTGACCACTGACTGCGCTATGAGGCGCTGTGAACTTATGGTCTTCATCGACCTTGATCGATGGTCCACAATCTTGTTGAATCAACGGTCCAGATATTTTCGCAATCTCGCATCTCGCTGTTCCTTAGATGGAGGCTCTTGTCACTCCAAGTCGTGATACACAAAGCTCCAAGATGGAGCTTAGATCAACAGTCCAGAACTCTTGGTGATCTGACGGTCTAGATCTTATCGTGAATTTGCATCTCACGATTCCTTCAATGGAGGTCCTTGTCACTCCAAGTTGTGATAGGCAAAGCTTCGAGATGGAGCTCAGATCAACAGTCCATGTTCTTGGTGATCCAACTGTCCTGATCTTATCGTGAATTCGCATCTCACGGTTCCGCCGCTTCGTGATTTTGTCCACCTTAGCGATTTCACTGCTTCATGATTTTTCCACTTCACCATGTAAGTTCTCGACACCTTCAAGTCCCGATCTATGAAACTTCAAAATGGAGTCAGATCACATAATTCAGCATTTCACATTTCGCCTCTTGTTGCACTTTAATGAACGTGCAGGTTCTCCTTGATCCAATGATGGTCGAACCCTGTGCTCAGATCTAATGCCAGAGATCTGTCCTCCATCTTTGCGCTCCTCCTATCTAGATTTAGATATGATGGTCATGGGGAATTCTATCTTACTTAGAAGAATTTCTAATTGTCAAAGGCCTCGACCTTTGATCCACCTGAGATCCTGAGCATGCTATCTCTCTTGAGCTTTGGCAATGAGTTAACCTCGTCCTTGGTGCACACCTACGCATTGCATGCGACTCTAGGCTAATTCCTCCTAAGCTTACTTTGTTCCTGTTTTGCCATCGATGCACACTCTGATCCTGCCATCAATGACAAGCTCACTTTTCCTGTTAAACCTGCCAACTATCCTCTGCACTATCTCTTCTAAACTTAACGAGTTTTCTATGCAGCGTCTTCCTAAACTACTTTTGATGCCCGTCTATTACATTCTTCCTATACTCATGCCATCTTCACTGTTTTACTTTTCATCAATGACAAGCATACGCTACCTGTTAAACACTTGCCAACAAACACAACTATGAAAAAAACTATAGGTAGATGAACAGGGCCAACACTAGGACCAAAAAGAAGGAAATATCAATGCAACCATCTAGGACCTCAAGCAAAGGTAGAAAACAATGAATATCATTGAGCGTATTAAAGGAATACAATACATGAAGAAGCTACAGGCAAGGCTAATAGCTGCGCAGACATAGAAGAAGGACTGGAAATCCTAAATGGAACCTCTATAAGAGCTAGCCGCAGAGATCATTGCATAGTCAGAGGAGTGTGCAGAACATGGTACAAACATAGGTAGAGTGTGTAGAAATGATCTGGGAGGAGATCACAGTGCAAGTATTAGACGTGCTCATAGAAAAGGCCACACAGGCTCAAATATAAGGAAGGGAAATTGCAGACAAGTTCCACACTCTAGAAGGAGCGGTTGAGGGAGCGCACAAATCCTAGGTGGATCGGGATGAGCCACATGTCATTGTTGGGGGCCTGTTGGGCTCGAACCCATTTTGGGGAAAATGATATTTTTGGAGATAAAAGCACGAAGTGGGAAAAATATAGCTGGAATTGAAGGAAACACGTGCGAGGGAAGAATGAAAGGCGTGCATGCAAGGGAAACCTAACTACATTAGGGTTAGGGTTCTTGCAAGATATTGTAATGGATGATAAGCTAAGAATATGCATAAGTAGTCCCTAGGAGGTCTAGGGAAAGGGGGGAAGAAGGCTATAGGACAAGAGAGTCCAAAGGTTGTTAAAAACTTGTAAGAGATGCAACATTTTGTAAGCAGGTGAGCTAGAGGAGAGTCGAGCAAGTCGATCCTGAGGGTTTGATCGTAGGATGAGGGGCCTAGTGTGATCTATCCAGACTCATAGGGATTGAGAAGCCTATTGAGATTATAAGATCAAATACTGTAAGTGTGTGCACTGCAATATATTGCTGAGACATAATAAAAGAGATTGAGAGCCAAATTTGTTGTGGACGTATCCTAGGAGATGGTGAACCACTATAGAACATTCATTATGTGACTGAATGTTATGCATCTCCTTTGTTTTTAATGATTAAATGTTAGATAAATGAATGAAGGAATTAGTTAGATCTGATATTTCACATGCATGAGTAAGAGTGATAGATTAATTGAGATAAGTTGAATGTTAGACTAAGTAAATGAAGGCCACAGGGTACAATCATAGATCCCCACTCATTCCTAGGATGCAAGAACCTGAGTATTGTAGCCACCCATAGAACTATCTCGGGTGAGACTTTGCAGTGCACCTTGTGTATTGCGCTGCCTTCTAGTTTACCAGGGGGGTGGTAGTTTTAGAGGGATTTTGTTAGAAGCTTGTTAAATGTGAACCTAGGTCAACTTATGACAGTAAAGTAAGATCATAATAGATAAAGTAATAGACAACAGTTGGCCCACTTATTACCTTTTGATAAATAAACCTCTCTTAATTGCTCACAATTCCAAACATGAACTTTTAGAGTAGTTAGGGCTCCCAATTCCAAAATTGGAAATCACAAAATTCTCACCTTCAAATTTTATGGGGAATAACACATACATGGTTCTAGGGTATTTAGGTGGAGCCCACTTGAAATTTAAGGTACTTTGATACCTCAATATCTCAACTTGAGAGGCCACCATTGCAACTTGATATCATGAGGATTGTTTCCTTATTCTTTCTCTTGTTAGTTTTCTGGTCTCTCATTCTTATTAGATAATGAGCTAAATCTGGTGGGCCCAAATTTCTCAAATCTGATTTCCCTCACAATACGAGTCTTCTCATGATTAATCACTTCACTTAACCCATGCTGTGTGAAGCATTTAATTCATATCCCTTGTTGGTTATTCCTAAGTGCAGATATTTTATATTCCATAAGCTCAACAAGCAAATGAAAAGTGGAATTTCCTATAAATACCAAAGGATAGGGTAACTTGGTGCATCACTAAAATTGCACAACACCAAAAGATATGGATCTTGAAAACCATTTCCCTATAAGTCCATATTCTCTTTAATGGGAAATACATTTTTATTTTACTTCTAACCTCACTAATGTTCTCTGTTGTTGAAATGGATGAGACACATTATGTATATATGGCTTCCAAAATATAGAGAAAACAAAAAGAAGTAGTTATTAAAGTGATCCCAGATAGAGAGGACTTCTCATAGCTTGAAGAAAATGTAGGCACCCTAGGACCATTATATGGGGGCACTTTATGCAACATGGATGAGGGTTCTAGCTTAAAGTATGGAGATATGTACCAAATGTTTAAAGAAAAAACTTACATGGAACTACCTCTCTTACCTTGGGAAGTGAATCTAAATGATGGTGTATATTAGTTGATCAAGAAATTAGGTTTACACAAAGTCGTAGCTAGACCTACATTGTTTTCCTATGCTAAGGCCATTTCATGGTTGATAAATGAAACATATATAGAAAACAAGCTAGTCAAGGACACCCAAGGAAAATCCATCACTTCCTTCTAGCCTCTTACCCCTTATTTTGCACAAGGGTACTCCTAGTGAATTATTTCACTACCCCTTTATTTTTATGAGACTTAGATAGTTGGGGCCACTAATTGGTTTCATGTACCATAATGAAATATAAGGTTTGGTTACATATTGGTTGATCAATGATGTAGTACTGGATAATTTATAGTCCCTTTGTTGAAGAACCCTAGGGTTTGAGCATGGAATTGGCTTCATCCATATTTTTAGGCAGTTCACAGTTCCCATGATCCAAATTATTTTCGGAACAAAATGAGAGTGGATATATAACATAGAAATATAAATAGATATCGCAAGAGAGCCAACAATATAACAGATAAATATCATAGGTATAACCATAAACACAGAGATATGGTAATACCCAATTTCTATTAATGAGCGAAATGTACCAAACTGGAGAAATACAGAGTGAAAGACTCGCTAGAATGGTGGCATCTTATATCTAAGAAGAGATGTGACAGATACTCATATTTGCAAGAAGATTATTTTACAATGAGTCTCCAAAGGCCTTTTTATCATAGATAAAATCCAAAACCCTAACCTCGGAAGATGAAAAGACAACAATTTTGTGGACCTCGTTTTGGGTAGTTTGGTGTATCAACTTCTTGGGGGTGTAACTTTGGCATACGATCTTTGTTTGGGGTGCATGATAGCTAATTGGAAAGGTATTGTCGAGGTGATTAATTTAAGGGGCTCAATCAGATCCTTTGTCACACATTGAGGTGATAGATCCCCCAAAAAAATCATTTAGGCCTTCAAAATGGCCCTCGAAGTTTAGGAACTGAAAAACTGCTAAAAATAGTAAGTTGTTAGAAAATTGTTTTGAGCCAGTTGGAATAGGTGGGTGGCCACCGATATCCACATATATCAATCCTCCCTCCTTAGGAAGAAATGGTCTCCATTGCATTGAGTTCTCGGGGGAGAGGGAAAAGCGTTTGCTGAATCTACATCTGGATGAGTTGCTTGCCTTGTTAGAGAAGTTGCGTTGCTTATCTTGTTAAAGGTTGTCACAAACCTGTGGCTGGAAGGGTTGGACCTTTTTAACCAGTCCAACTACATGAGATGATTGTGTGCAAAAGGAACCCTTGCGCTTTTCTTCAATTTTTTCAACCTGCTTCTGTTGGACAAAAGGTGCTTGGACTGAGGCTACAGTGGTTGCAGTGTTCTTATGCTCACCTTTTGAACAGACTATGAAGAAGTTGAATTTTGTAGTATGAGATACTACCTTATGGAACTATTTAGGTGGGACAATAGTTGGAACTACCTTTGGTATCTTGTAGAGATGACCCCCCAGAGTAACAATGACACTACGAGGTCGAGACTCATATATAGCATGGCATTTCCACATATATGGATAGCCCAAGAGAACATCACAGACATCCAGCGGGGAAACATCACATAATACATGATCCATGAAGGGTTGGATGTCGTATGAAAATAGACACTGTTGGCTGAGATCTCATCCTTGGCAAAGCCAGCCGATGTTGTATGGTTGCGGGTGTGGTGTTGTCGACAATTGTAGCTATTTCATGACCTTTGTTGAGATGAGGTTCTTCTGGCTTCTGCTATCAATAATGAAATGCAACGGGGTCCCCTTTTCCCACATCTATGAATGGAATAGGAGCTCCCCCTCTTAAGGATCTATTGGTTCTTTTGGTTGAATTGTTGTAGCCGTGACAATAGCAGTGGGGTCTGCGTCGATGATCTGTCTTCTCCCATTATTTTATGAATCATATTTTGAATCTGGGTTCAGCTCCTTTTCTTTGATATCAACCACCAATGACTATTTTGAGCGACATTCATCAATGTTGTACTAGGGGATTTTGTGGAAATCACACCACTTTCGAATGTTCTTCTTTGTCTTCCCATGACCCTTCTTTTCCTGTGGCTTGAAATGGTTTTCAGGAGGATCTTTGTTAGGGACGTCTTTATCATACTTTGGTTGTTTCATATTTCCAAACCCTAACTCCTGTTTGTTTCAGTGCCTAAATTTTTGCTCAATTTTGACAACATATTGATAGGAAACTCCCAACGATGAGATGTCAAGAAACTCCATTTCAGTTTGGATGTATCTGTGTAGAGCCCCATGGTATTTCAAAACCAAATTCCACTCAAAATATTTGATACCCATTTGGTGCACAAGGTATAGAAGGTATTTGTGAACTCTGACACTGTTTGGTACCTCTCTTGATGCAACATGGTCCATCTCATGTACTAGTAATCATAGTTACTAACAAGGTAATATTGTTCCTTGACCACATCCATAAAAAAATCCCAAGTGGGATCAACCCCATATATTCTAGACTCCTCTATGGAAATTTTCTCCCAGTAATTTTCCCACCAATGTTTGACATGGGGGAGAGATTTAAGGAGTGCGAAGATGATATTTTCCCCATCGAAAAAATTATGAACAAAGAAATAACCTTCTAGCAGATTTAACCATTTTTCTAGGGCATCTGCCTCTATCTGTCCTTTAAATACAGAAATATCAAAATTAAGTTTTACCTTGAAAGGAGAGTTTCCTCCAAATTTGTTGCTTGATGAATATGCGCTGGTTTTATTGGTAGGCATTGAAGGATGTGGGAAAAATTCTCCATTTCATCCCTATGTCGTTTGAGAGATTTCTCAAGCAACAAATTAATAGAATCGCCTGCTCTATCATTTTTATTTTCTTCCTCCATGGAGGATTTCTTGGGTGTGCAAGAGCGATTTTCCTCAAGAGAGACAAGATCGAGACCCAATTTTCTATACTCATACCTCTTCGGGGACATGCACTGAAAAAAATGATAAAGAGAAGCCTACTATGATACCACTGATCCAGATTATTTTCGGAACAAAATGAGAGTAGAGATATAACACATAAATATACAAATACATTGCAAGAGAGCCAATAATATAATAGAGATATATTAGAGGTATAACCATAAACACAGAAATATAGTAATACACAATTTCTATTAATGAGCGAAATGTACAAAACTGGAGAAATACAGAGTGAAAGACTTGCTAGAATGGTGGAAGCTTATCTCTAAGAAGAGATATAATGGCTACTCGCATTCGAAAGAAGACAATTTTAAAATGAGGCTCCAAAGGCCTTTTAATCATAAATAAAATTCAAAACCCTAACTACGAAAGATGAAAAGCCAACAATTTTGTGGACCCCGTTTTGGGTAGTTTGGTGTATCAACTTCCCGGGGGCATAACTTTGGCATATGATCTTCGTTTGGGGAGCACGATAGCTCCTTGAAAAGGTATCATTGAGGCGATTCATTTTGGGGCTCAATCAAAGCCTCAGGCTCTCATTGTGGTGATATATCCCCAAAACACTTCATTTAGGCCTTCAAAATGGCCCCAGAAGTTTAGGAACCGAAAAACTGCTAAAAATAGTAAGTTGTTAGAAAACTATTTTGAGCCAGTTGGAACAGGTGGGTGGCCACCGATATCAACCTAGATAATCCCAAGGAATGTTCACATATCTCAAGGAATTTTTCAATTCCCAAGGCATTGGTCAAAACTATTTTGAGTTATTTTTCATGTACTAGGACTCCTCATGCCATGCCACATCCTAGATTTTGGAGTTCTCACCTTATTCACTCATAATCTAGAGGCATGTATTGTCCCCTAATTTGAGGGTAAATTCTCCTTGGAGGTTTCATTTGGGTCTTATATTTGGAGCAAGTGGATTTTTAGATCCTCCTTTGACTCGCGGAAGATGTTGGCATGATTTTAGGGGCACTATTCCACTTTGGAGATATCACACATTATCCTTTGTAGTTGATTTGGAGGGGCCACCCCATTTTTGAGGAATTTTAATCTTTTTTGGAAGGGATGTTTCATATTGGAGTAACATACATCCACATTGGAGGATAATTGGGAGGTTTCCATGTCCTAATTTGAGGAAATTTTTGATGATTCACACTTTTGGAGGCCTTTGGAGGCTAGACAATGTACCTTGGATTCTCCTTCTTCCTTCATTAGTGGAGACCTATCTCTCTATTTAGTTTTATTTCACTCGATTATTATACATGTGGTTTTATCACCCCATAAGATTTAGGCAGAAATTGATGGCCACCCACATATTCCACTGGCTTAAAACAGGGGTTTCCACCTTGGCAGTTTTTCTACATCTTTTCGGGTTCTAAACTTCTGGGGTCATTTTGAGGCTCTAAACAACGTTGTTTCAGACCGACACAATCATACTATATACTTTGGACATAGTGTGATGAAAAAATGTGCATTCCTCAGATATACCTTTCAAACGAGCTATTGTGCTTCCCAAATAGAGATTGTATGAAAAAGTTATGCCCTTGGGAAGTTGACGTACCAACTACCCCCATCGGGGCCCACACACCTTTTGGTGTTTCATTTTCCGAGGTTATGGTTTTGGATTTATTTATGTTAAAAAGGCCTATAGATCCTGATTGTAAACATCATCATCTTCTTTTGAATGACCGCAACCATCGCATCTCTTCCCAAAGATAAGCTTCCACCATTCTAGCGAGTCATTCACTTTGTAATTTTATAGTTTATGTAAGTCTCTCATTAATACAAATTGTGCATTACTGTATCTCTATATTTATTGAAATATATTTGTATATTTCATTGTTATATATCCATCTTCATTTTGTTCTAAAAATAATCTGAATCAGTGGTATCAGACCAGGCTACTCCTTGTCATTTCTTAGTGCATGTCCCCAACAAGGTCAAGATATAGAGAGTTGGGTCTCGAGCTAGTTTATATTGAGGACAACAACTCTCTCTAGCCCAAGAATCCTCCCATGGAAGAAGAAAATAGACACATGGGAGCAAAACATCCCATCCATTTGTTTCTCGTGGAAGCCCTCGTGCAATAGAGGAACACGATGTTAAAGAATTTTTCCCAAATCCTTCAACAATTGTCGACAATAATAGACACATATTCATCAAGTAGTCTCTTTAGATATTCTACCCCATTCAAGGTACAAGTTAATTTTGATATTCCTGTATTTGAAGGTCAGATTGATGCAGATGCTTTGGAAAAATGGTTAAATTTGATAGAAGGTTATTTCTTTGTTAACAATTTTTTCGGTAGAGAAAATATCACCTTTGTGTTCCTTAAGGATCTCCCCCATGTCAAACATTGGTGGGAAACTTATTGGGAGAAAAAATACATAGAGGAGTGTGTAATATTTGAGGTTGAGCCCACTTGCGATTTTTTTATGGATGTATTCAAGGAACAATATTACCCTGTGACAAACTATGGCAATCAATACATGAGATGGACCACACTGCATAAAAAATGAGACCAAACCATGTTGAAGTTCACAAATACATTCCATAACTTGTGCACCAATATGGGTTCAAAGACTTTGAGTGGAATCTGGTTCTGAAATACCGCGAGGCTCTACATAGGTACATCCAAACCAAAATGGATTTTCTAGACATCTTATCACTGGGAGTTGCTTATAGATATTCTATCGAAATCGAGCATAAATTTAAGAAACAGAACAAGAAGGAATTTGGGCCTACAGATATGAAACAAATAAAGTATGGTAAAGGCAACCCTAACTCACAGAATAGCCAACCTCAAGACAACTAGTCCAAGCCACAAGAAAATAAGAGAAACGAGAACATGAAGAAGGACACTGGGAAGCAGTGCAACTTCTACAAATCCCTTGGCACAACACCGATGAATGTTGCTCAAAATAGTCATCTGTAGCCGAGCTCAAAGAAACATAATTGAGCCCCGAATCAAACTCTGATTCAAACAAAAATAAAATGAGACATATAATTGATGCATATCCCACTACTACTGTCGTGACTACAACAATCGCACTAGAAGATCCAAAGAATATTGAGGAGGGGGAGCACCTTTTCCATTCAAAGATGTGGGTGAAGGGGAACCCGCTGCATTTTATTGTTGATAGTGGAAGCTAGAAGAACCTCATCTCAACATAGGTCGTTAATCAATTGGATTTTCCAACAAAACCACACCTGAAACCATACAACATCGGATGGCTCCTCCAAGGATGAGATCTTCATGTCACCCAATAGTGTCACCTGCCATACAACATCAAGACCTTCAAGGATGAGGTACTATGTGATGTTTCCCCACTGGAAGTATGTGATGTTTTATTAGTCCAACCATATATGTGGAGGCTTCATGTGGTTTATGAGTCTTGACCATGTAGAATCATTGTTACTCTGGGGGGTCAGCCCTACATGATACCAGATGTAGTTTAGACTATTGTCTCAACAAAATAGTGTTGCAAAGTAATCTCTCATACCGCAAATTTTATCCTTTGCATAACCTGGTCAAAAGAGAAGGAAACTGCAACCAAAACAACCTCAGTCCAAGACCCTTCTATATAGTTGAAGTAGATCAACAATATTGTAGAAGAGCACCAAAATATTCCTACTGCACCTACGGGGGTGCCTCAACACTTCCCAATCAAACCAAGTTATGATAAATCCCTTCATGTTCTTCTTGTTGCACCTTCACCAAAAGATTCCTCCCAAACTCCGAAAGATCATGCAGCCATATTGGTTAAATAGATCCAAAACCTCCAACATTAGGTTCATAACAACCTTCAACAATCTAATCATGAAAAATTCTTCAGTTAGGCACACAACTCACCAAGGTTCAGATTCAACAAAATCTTCCATTTGGACTTCATGCAATGGATACCATTTCTTCCTAATGGGGGAGGATTGGTATGTTGGAGTTACTTCACACACACCTAGGATTTATTTTTCCTAAGTTTATTCCTTGTTTATTAGTCAAAATGAGTCATTATCCAGTCTCCTATATTTTAGGGGAGAATATTCCACCTGAAGAATATTTTCTTTCAGTTGACACTTCAGTTTGACTAGTTGAGTTGAGTTTAGATGTTGCATTAGGATCATCACCATGCAACATTGGGATCACCACCATGATAATTCGAAATTTCCTTGGTATTATCACTAGAGTGGAACATTAGCCTTGTTTCCCTAAGTTAACTCCTCACTACTCTCTGTTCAGTCAGTTAATTGAAGACTAGTTGACTAGTTAACTCAACTAGGTGGCAATTCACTCCCGTAACTGCCTGAGAGACTAGAATAGGTGGCTGTTCACTCATGTAATTATTTGTGTGTGTCCAGATCACTCTATACCACCACTATGGAACATTGGTTCACCTCAAGTCAAACTCATTGAGTTATACATAGTATATCATGTGTAAATTATTCATTATTCACAACGGTTAATGAAAATTCTTCCATTCTTTCTCTCCTTCTTCTTCCTTCTCCAATTCTCTCTACAAATGTGTGCATTATTTTTTAGCTAGATATATTCTATGCAGTTTCAACACATATACATAGTATCATATCTGACATAATGCTAAGAAAAATCTACACCAAAATGTTTTGCAGGTACAAAAGATTGAAGACAACGGAAAGATGGAATTCCAAAAAGAATTCATTCTACACCTTACAACTATTTTTCATGGAAGGAGAAAATATCCATACATATCCAATCTAGAGGGTTGTACAGGTTAACCATGAATACATATACAGACCCGACATCAGACATAGAAAAATACAAGTACTTAAATCGCATGGATGAGGCACTCGAAACAATTTGCAGTCTTATCTCTCTCGATCTCCTTTTTCATATATCTTCCTGTAAGACTCCAATGAAGCCTGGAAAATATTGGAAGGGCCCTTTGGAAAATAGGATGAGATGAGGGGACACATGCTGGAGGTGGAGCTGCTCACATTGGATCCAAAAATCTTCGACAATATCCAATATTTCTTTACAAAATTCAAGGATTTACTGTCGCAACTCAAAGCTTGAGGGGTTGATAAATTGATAGAGGAGAAACAAATGGTTATCACCATTCTCTCCAAGATTGGTCCTGAATTATATTTATTCATATCCACATTCCATATTTTTAGATTCTCCTCTGGAGCCACCTTGAAGATGCCTTCTCTTGAGGACTTTATCGAATCCCTGACACAAGAGAAAACCAAGCTCATCAACATGGGCGCAATCAAAGGCCCAAGGTCGCATGCACTCACTTTGCATGATGGCAGCCAAAAATATCAGAAATTTAAATATAAAGATAAGCAGAAATCTCATGCACATATGAAGAAGGAAGGGTACACAAAACCCTTCACCGATTCCTTTGGATCCAAAGGAGAAAAGGGAAGAAAAGGAGAGAAATGCACATACTGTCACAAAGGATTCCATTTGGAATCCGCATGCATGCAAAAAAAAACCAGATATGATGTCTCAAATACTTCAGCAAAACAAACTTGGAGATCACATCCCTGAGGGTGCAAAGAAGAAGAATCCAGAAGATCCGAATTCCAAGAAAGGAAATTCTAGCCATGCCTTGATTTCCATCAACTCCTCTCTCAATGCTTGGATCGTAGATTCAGGAGAATCACATCACATGGATTCCTTAGAAATAGTCTATTCTTCATTGGGTGCATGCAAAGGTCCTCCTATTATGATGGGGGAAAACTCTTCTTTCGAAGTCATCGACAAAGGAAGGATTGAACTCACCAATGGAAGCTTCGAGAACGTGTTGCATGTTCCCAAAATTTCTATCAAACTTCTCTTCGTATATCTAATGAAAAATTCTGGCACCGGAAAGAAATTTTTATTCACACCAAATGTCATGGACATATATGACATGCAAACCAACTCCAGGGTTGCTACCGATGAGGTAAATCATCAGTCTAGATTGTATACATTTTCTGAATTCATTGAACATGATTCTGCTTTACTACTTACTCATGCTAATGAAAGTAGTAGGATATGGCATGAAATTATTGGACATTTGAATTTTATATACATGCAACATCTTAGCAAGAACATATTAGTTGATGGTCTACCGGACATCCATTTCTCCAAGGGAGTATGTGAGGGATGTTTTCTCGGGAAACACCCTCAAGAGAAATTCGATAAAGGAAAGTCTCAACGAGTTTCTGCACCTTTAGATTTGATCCACAGTGACCTTATGGGTCCTTTTCTGCATCCATCCATCAAAAAAGAAAGGTTTGTTCTCATTTTTTTTTATGATTTCTCACATTTTCCTTGGATCTACTTTCTCAGGCAAAAATATGAGGTCTTTCAACACCTCAAAGATTTCAAAGCCTTGGTTGAGACACAATTTGGAAAGAAGATCAAAGTACTCCGAAATGATAATGGAGGAGAGTATTTAAATCATGAGATCCATAATATTTTCCATGAGGCAGGGATTCAATTGCAGCATACAGTTCCCTACACTCCGTAACAAAATGAGGCTGGTGAGCAGAAAAATAGATCTCTAAAGGAGATGGCATCTTGTCTGTTGCATGCAAAGTCACTACCATAGAGACTATGGGACAAAGCACTTAACTATGCAACATACATCCAAAACAGATCTCCTCATATATCTGTCAAGGATAAGACCCCCTATGAGGCTTGAAGCGGCCTCAAACCGGAAGTGGCCCACTTTCACATTTTTGGTTCACATGCATGGGCCATGATTCCCTATGAAAAGAGGAAGGCAATTGATCCACAGAGAACCGAGTGCATTTTTGTTGGATACCCTGACAGTGTGAAGGGATATCGGCTTATTGATCTTTCCTCGGACTAGATCATCATTGAGCGTAGTGTCCAATTCTAGGAAAGTGTCTCGCATGTACCTCAACAGCCGCATGCAGACACCTTCACTCTTCCACATGTTCGAGATGATGAGCATGCACATGCCGAATCTTATTCAGATGAGAGTTCTAATTTAGAGGACTTAGATGATTCATATTCAGATTCAGAGTCAATACAGTCAGATGCAGAGTAAGAGCATCCAAATGTAGTTGCAGAGCCAGAGAAGAGGCCCAAGTGGGCACAAACTACTCTTCAGGATGTAGGTGATCTCGTTGGTGATCCAACCGATACTAGGAGGACTCAATCTGATTTTGAGGAGCCTCCTGTTGCACTCACTGCCACTAAACCATTTCCCTCCAGACAAATTTTCTTGGTTCAGTCTTCATATCCACATTCTTATGGCGAGGCTGCTGGAAATCCCTGTTGGGAATCCGCCATGCAGGAGGAGTACAACTCCCTCCTCGATAACCAGACTTGGGGTCTAGTTCCCCTTCCTTCTAGGAGGAAACTTTTCAAATGCATATGGATCTACAGGAACAAGAGAATAGCTGATGGACAGATCAATAGATACAAATCCAGGATTGTCGCCAAAGCCTTTCAGTAGGTTCATGGTATTGACTATTATGAGACCTTCACTCTAGTAGTGAAGATGGATTCCATACGATTGGCACTTGCCATTGAAACAACCAAGGGATGGGAAGTCCATCAGATGGATGTGAAGAATTCATTTCTTCATGGTGATCTCTCTGAGGAGATCTACATGGGGCATCCCCAGGGATTTATGCAGGACTCATATTTGGTCTGTTGACTGAAGAAGTCACTTTATGGCCTCAAGCAAGATCTGAGGGCATGGTATGCCAAGATGGACTCCTACCTGTTGTCACAGAACTTTGTACGTTGTAAATCAAACCTAAATGTATACATGTTCTGGACAGTTGATTCACTTCTACTTTTAGTTCTGTATGTCAATGATTTGTTGATCACCAGTTGCTCGACTTTAGTGATTGCTGCAATCAAGAGGATTCTTCATGATAGGTTTTTGATGATGGAAATGGGTCTACTACACTTATTCCTTGGACTTGAGATTAGTCAGGATGCATCATGCATCAAACTGTCTCAAGCCAAGTATGCACAAGATCTCCTTGAGAGATTTCACATGACATACTGCAAGTCTGCTCTGACTCCTTTCCTATAAGGAGTCAATCTTGAATATGGCAGGGAGACTCCACTGGTTGAAAAAACACTATACAGACAACTAATGGGGAGCTTGTTGTATCTCACACACTCCGGAACAGACCTCTCATATTCATTTGGCATAGTTTCTAGGTTCATGCAGGAGCCACATGAGCTACATTAGAAAGATGAAAAGCATATCCTTCAATACATACATGGAACCATCACCTTTGGGATTCATTATGCAACAAAATCTACATTAGATCTCATTGGGTTTATTGATTCTGACTGGGATGGAGATAGCATTGATCACAAGTGCACATCTGGTTACTCACTCGGTCTTGGTTCCAGGCCTATCTGTTGGTCGAGAAAGAAGCAAGTTGCCATTGCTCCATCTTCAGCCGAGGTAGAGTACATAGGGGTAGTTAACATAACCATTCAAGCTATGTGGCTACAACATTTTCTCACTGAGTTGGGATTTCATTTTCATCAGTCGATCGTCATCTGGTGTGAAAAACAGAGCACTCTAAAGTTCTACAGAGATCCAGTTCAGAGGCAGTGGGTGAATCACATCGATATCCAAATGCACTACATCCGAGACTTAGTACAGGAGGGGATAATCGACTTATAGTTTTTTCCTTCAATAGAACAAATGATAGACATTTTCACCAAGATCTTCACTGAGCATAAATTCCATTCTCTGTGAGGTCGTCTTGGAGTGAAGGACACAGTTGCCTAGCATCTGTATTTCTCCTTTTTACATACATTGTACCTTGAGGGGGGGGGTTTCCCATGAGGTTTTCCCTCTTTCCTCACTTTATTTTTAGTGTATCTTTTGTACTTGGGTACCTAACATGGCCTCGTTGCCGGGACCCAATCTTTATTTTCACCATAGTGATGTTCAGGGGGAGTGTTGGAGTTACTTCACACACACCTAGGATTTATTTTTCCTATGGTTATTCCTTGTTTATTAGTCATAATTAGTCATTATCTAGTCTCCTATATTTTAGGGGAGAATATTCCACCTGGAGAATATTCTCTTTTAGTTGACACTTCAGTTTGACTAGTTGAGTTGAGTTTAGATGTTGCATTGGGATCATCACCATGCAACATTGGGATCATAACCATGCTAATTCGACCTTGCCTTGGTATCATCACCAGAGTGGCACATTAGCCTTGATTCCTTGAGTTAACTCTTCACTACTCTCTGTTTAGTCAGTTAACTAAAGACTAGTTCACTAGTTAACTCAACTACGTGGCAATTCACTCCCGTAATTGCCTGAGAGACTACAATAGGTGGAAATTCACTCCTGTAACTGCTGGTGTGTGTCCATATCAATCTAGAACACTAATATGGTGCATTGGTTCACCTCAGTTCGAACTCATTGAGTTATACAAAATATATTATGTGTAAATTATTCATTATTCACAACGATTAATGTTAATTCTTCCATTCTTTCTCTCCTTCTTCTTCCTTCTCCAATTCTCTCTGAAAATGTGTGTATTATTGTTTATCTAGATATATTCTATGTAGTTTCAACACCTTTAAATGGTCTAGGAAGAAATCGGTGTCCACCCATCTATTCCATTGGCTCAAAACAGGGGTTTCCACCTTGGTAGTTTTTCTACAACTTTTCAGTTCCTAAACTTTTGGGGCCGTTTTGAGGCCCTAAACAACATTTTTTGGGCTTGCCATAGTCACAAGGGATATTTTATTTTATTGTACAGGAAGATGATCAACACTCTATATAAATAGGTACCCTTCCTTCTTATCACTCATGGTTGGATTTTTGGAGCTTTCACTCCTTGGAGCTTAATTGACATATATTTCTTGAAGAATATGGATGTGTAAGGGGTTATTTCTCTGTGGATGTTTTTTTTCAATTCTTGAAGATTCCCTATCTTGGTTATTTTTTGGTGCATAAGTAGTAATCATGAAATGATCAAGTATTCTACCAACTAACTAGATCAATCCATTTAAAGGATAAAATATACCATTGGGAAGGAAGACATTCTAGGTTAATTCCTTCCTTCTTCTTTTGTTGATTTGGTGATTATTTGGTGCCTTGCTTTGTTTTTGTGTTGGATCCCAAGCAAGAAGTATTAAGTAAATTTATCAAGTCATAGTTGAAGGTTATTCCTATGAGGATAGCATCTTTTTGAGCCTTGATCTCTATTGTTAATATTGATTGGGTGAGGGATTACTCTTCCTCTTTGGTTCTAATCTATAATCCCTAATCCTTGAATGAAGTAGAAAAATTGTTTAGAGGATTTATTATTGGTTCCATAAACCTCTTTGATTCACCTTGAGTCTTGTAACGTTCCCCAACTTAACTGAGAAACATTACTACACATAATACGCATAAAAATACAAAAAATTATACTAATTCATTTTTTGTAGTTTACCAACCACAATTTATACACATAATAAAATATATTCTAATACCCATAATTAAATGCATATATAGCATCCTACATGAACATGAATGTAGTTAATAAATCATTTACAATAGCACATAAAACCATTCTCATTCATAGAGTAAATGAGCATCCATAAGACTCATAAGAAAACTCAGATAATAGATAAACACATATCTTTAAAAGAAAGTTTGTGCAACCAACTACTTGGGAAGGATGTTCCACCCAACCGTAGAATTTATGTTCCATATCTCAACAACAAGTCACTCCTGATATGGGGCTAGGAATCCATAAAAGGAGGGTTCCTCTCATAGTCCACTCACATCTCCTTATCCCATAGCCCAATGATATTCTCCTACAACTATCATGAATTTCCTCCATATCTCTTCCTCTTGACCTTCCCAACCCAAGGAATTTACCCCTTCACTGATTTTGGTCCATCACATCCCATTCGTTTATCAGGTTCTCTCTAGCACATGTAAACATGAATCTCTTTATTGGAATTCAAGGGAAATTTACAGCCATGAAAACTACCAACAATCAATGGAAAACACTTTTTGTTACAGTGCAACTCACTCAAGAGTTCACTCTTCAGGCCTAACAACCTCGCTCTTCAATTTCCATCTCCAAAACACTCCAAAAACACTTTATTATGATTCATAATTCTCCTAGCCTTCCAAATATAGGTCTGGTGCTCTTTTTCCTTTCTTTGCACTTCTTGTTCCTGACGAGATTGTATGTGAAAAATTGCCTAATATCTCCATACGAATTTCCTCTATTTTCCCAAGATAGTTGACTGGAGACTCTGCCCAATGGGATGCGACTTATACACCCACCTTTTAATAGGTATTTAATGATTGGGCTCTCATACACTCGAACACAAATTATAATATTTCCCAAATTATAATAAAATTTAGAAAATTGGGTTCAACTTAATACCCATAAACCATTTCCCCCTTAGACCCCTCTTAGACACTCCTAAGAATTACCCTCTCTCATGTGGATTAATCATCCCCCATCTTTTTCCATATTCCCAACAACCGATATCACATTATATTTATTAAAATTAGAAAATACATTTCACATATTACATCACTTGGCCATAGCCACATTCATATCTAAATTATACATTAATTAAACTGGGGATTATAGTGGCGATGTTACAAATCCATTTCCTTTATTGGATTTAAAACTAATCTCCAATTCCTTCCATAACCTATTTTAAAACCCTAAAAAACCCCAAAAATTGTTTTAATAAGGCTACTCTCAGCTTCACCTTGTACCTCAATGCTTGGCCTTAGTAATCCTACTAGGGATACCCCCTTGAGTTGGAGGACAACGAGTCTAAAGTGAAGAGGATAGGTTATTGAGGTGACAGTGGTGACCATATTAATATTCACCCCTTGAGTTGCTGATCCAGGTGGATCTCTATGGCCACCCACCTTTTCCACTGAAACAACATTTTCGATCCCCTGGTTTTGATAAACCATGATATTCACCCTTTTGATGTTTTCATTAAGGGGGAATGTAATGTAATTCCATATCCATTTTTTAATTACAACCATCATGTAATGATTTCCTAGTGGTCTTATGTACATTCCTACAATATTAATGCACCAGATCCCATCAAAACTCCATAGTTAAGTGCACCTGAGAAAGATTATTACTAGGAAGGGTGACCTCTTGGGAAGTCATAGTGTTTTACATGCCTATAACATTTTGTAAACTTAGACCAATTTATCCTACATGCATCATGGGAATTATTCTCCTCTCACTCTCTCATATATAATCAAGCTGAAGGAGGTTCTTTGAGAAGGAAATGGAGTGCGATGTAATGCTTGTTGCAATTTAGTGTAGATGCCATATCTTTCTCTTCAAAGATAAGATACCACTAATCTAGCCAATTTGTTCTCTACAATATTCAACTATTTTATTCATTAATAGAAGTTGTGTTTCATTGTATTTATGTGTTCTTTGTTATAACTTTGTTTGTATCTCATTTTGTTCTCAAAATAATATGGATCAATGATAACAGAGTAGTCTACTCCTTGTTATTTCTTAGTGCATGCCCTCGATGAGGTCAGGGTATACAAAATTCAGTATTGAGCTAGTTTCGATTTGATCTTGCTAGCACATGAGACCTCCCATGGAGGAAGAAAAATAGATGATAGAGTAGGATATCCTTTCAATATATTGCTCGAGGAAGTGCTCATGTGATATATGAACAAGATGATGGATAACTTTGCTCAGATCCTTCAATGGATACTAACTGCAGGAGAGGCATCTTTGACAAGCAACCATTTCAGAGGTACAATTCCCTTCAAGGTACAAGTTCACTTTTTTATCCTCTTATTTCAAGGTAAGATAGATGTAGATTCTCAAAAGAAATGATTGAATCTACTATAAGGTTATTACTCTATCCAAAAAAATTCCAATGGTGAAATGATCACCTTTACACTCTTTAAAGCCCTTCCCCATGTCAAATCTTTGTGGGAAGGTTACTAGGCTAGGCACACCACAAATGAATCTACAATATTCAAGAGAGAACCCACCTAAGAGAACTGTGGACACCCTCAAGGATTTATACTATGTTGGAAGCTATTATGACCAGTATATGAGATTGATGACTTTTCATTAGGAGAGATACTAGATAGTTCCAGAGTATACCAACATTTTCCATACCCTACGCTCAAAGTTGGGTATTCAAGATTCAGAGAGACACCTAGTTTTGAAGTATAACAATGGCCTACATAGGTACATCGAAACATATATGGATTTCTTTGACATCTCCTTATTGGGAGTCACTTATAGATATGCTATCAAAATCGATCATAAATTTAAGAAGCACAATAAGTGAGAGTTCAGGTCTACAAGTTTGCAAAAAGAAAAGTATGGTAAAGGAAACCATAAATCAAAAATCAAGCTAGGGATTGAGCAAGGAAATCCAAACTCAAGACAACCAGTCCAAGTCGTAGGAAAAGAAAGGTAATGTGAAGATGAATAAGGACACTATAAATTGGTGCAATTTCCACAAAATTCTCTGGAACAACACTAATGAATGCTTCTTGAAACAATCATTGTTGGGCGAGCTTAAATACAAGTAGTTGGACCTTGAATCATACTCTGATTTGGAATAGGGAAATTAGATCATCGATGCAGAACCTAGTGCTACCATCATAATTGCAAATATCCAACCAGACGAGTAAGAGGAGATTTAGAAGGGGGGGTGTCTCTTCCATTCACATATGTGGGTGAAGGGGACCCCACTACATTTCATCATTGATAGTGGGAGCTATAAGAAATTTCTCTCAGTTGAGGTCATCAAGAGACTGAAGCTATCGATAATGCCACACCCCCAACCATACAACATTGGATGGATGAGCTGTATACAAGACATCTGCGTCAACCAACAATGTCGTATTTCCTACGATATCAATCCATTCAAAGATTAGGTATTATGTGATGTTTCCCCACTTGAAATATATGATGTTATTTTAGGACAACCATATATGTGGAAACGTCATGCTATTTATTATTCTTGGCTCCGTAGTGTCATTTTTACTATGGGGGGTTGTTGTAGGGGTCTTTTAGGCCCTTGTCATCATACAATAGATATTAGTACATATTCATATGTAATAAAGAGGAAATAACCAAGTAAATGCATGTAACAAAGGGTAAATGCCTAAAATAAACTAAACTAATGATTAGTTGAAGTGGGTACAACTGTTCTAACCATTTATCCTATGTATTTATACTCATGAATAAGGAATAATAAAGTGGAATTGAATCCCTTCCCCACATTTATCTCCTTCTTTCTTGGGATGCATGTGTTCTTGGTGTGCATTCCAACGTAGTCTCTCTTGAATGCTTGCCTCAATTTCCTGGACTACAACATTTTGGTTCCATTGCTGTGTGACTTGAACCTGGAGATGCTCGTGAGACTTGAACTTGGATATGCTCATGGAAGGTTGTTGCTGTGATACTGCTCATGGATTCTTGTGGATGTTGATCATCCTACAAAGAAAACCGAAGGAATTTACTCTTGTTTTTGGTTTTACACTGATCGATTACTCATGGATGCACAATTGTGCACAAGCCTACATAAGAAATGATAAAAAATATGAAAATATTGAAGAACTCCTTGGAGTAATTTTTGGTACTCATGTTATGAATGGAGAAAATGAATGCAAAAAGTTGTGTTTCCCTAGAATGCTTGATTGCACCTAGAGAAGCTTGCATAAAAATTCGTAGAGCTCGACCTCTAAGTACAAGCATATGGATGGAAGCATGCATGGATAGAAGCATTTATGTACAAAAAGAAGTTCCTCTCTAGTTGTATAATTCACAAGGATGTGATATTTATCACCATGTTCACAACACAATTGTCTTCTCTTGTCAACATCTTTGTAGTGAGGGATGCAATTACAATCATCTATAGTTCGAGGATAGGAAAGATTTGAGTCACCATATAGAGTGAGATTACTAGTCGAAGGAAGAAGCAAGTCGACTTATGAGGAGATTGATTTGTATGAATTTATCATAGCAGCCTCGAGTAAAGAAATTATCGACTAGTAATATGCGTGCAAGAGATCTGAGAGCATGAAAGTTGGTATGAACAATCAAACGACCATGTTGAAACACCGAATAACCACAAAGATAACTAATCAATTTATCTTACTGTCTTTGATGTCTATGAAGCTTTGAAAGAAGAGGGGAGTGAACCTTGACTGAAAATTGAATGAGGGTATCAACCAAGGATCGACTGAAAATCTACATGTAGGTTGGAATAAGAGATTTTTATTGCATATTTTGTTATTTGACAGTGCTATAATACCTTTCTAATTGATATTGACAATGAATATATTTGGAGAATTATTGCTCTTCATATAATTTTCGAGTTAGAAGATAGAATAGACTAAGGGAAAATCTGTCAACTAGTAGTTCTAACATGGAGTAGTCATACACAAATATAAATGTGAGAATACAATTGATGGAACAATAGAACTATTATTTTAAGGGTTCCCTGATTGACATTATCGACAAGAGAATCAAATTTCATAGTTCGACTGTTTATCGAATTTCACGGTTCGATTTCTTGTTGAATTGCATGTTGCAATGGTTCTATTGTCTCTCTGGCATGTGAAAATTGCAACAACAGACACAAATGAAGGTGCAAGAAAATATTCACCCATAGTTAATACAAATGGCATACTGTGATGTGGGCTGATAGTTCAAAGGAAATCAAACTACAACTACGGTGATTATGAGTGTGATTGTGTTGCAAGGGATAAAGAGGAGGATGTATAAAACCAACCACATAACCATTGAAATCAGTTGATATTGTTAAGTCATTGCTCTCACTGTCTTCTGCATCTTGTTTCAATTTTGAATTTTGGGATAGATTTCTATCTACGGGACTTTCATCATCGCCAACAATTTTCTTCGAATGATCAACCATGGAATGAAAAAACTACGAAAATTAATGAACAAGTAGTCTCCAAGCCGGATGGCCCAGAACAATTCTTGCTCTGATGTGTATTTATCATCATATTCATTGGTAGATTCATCATCTCTCTGAGATCTGAATTCTTTCTTTCTGTCTGTGGATTCATATTTCACTACAATGCCTGAAAGAACAATCTATTGAACTTGTTCCTTATTTACCTGTCCTTCTTTTCTTTCATTTATTTTCCAAACCTTTATGTATCTGACATATTTATTTTTCTCTCTGGGATTTTCTTCATATTGTTTTATTGCCAATCTTGCGATCTCTGGGACTTGTTCTTTGTTCACCTGTTCTTCATGTTTTCTTATCCATAAATTCTTATATCTGATATCGGTGTTATCTTTTATGGAAGTATCAATCATGCTTCTATAATCACTAGCTATGTGTCCATAGTTATGACATTTGTAACATTCAATGTTACATGGGGCCACATAGGCATTTCTTGCTTGAACATTTTTATAATCCCTGCAATCTGCAACCTTATGTCCAAAATTAGTACAACAAAAGCAATGCCCATAAAAGAAATTGGCATACCTGGGAGTAAATGATCTTCTTTGTGGTGTAATCCTTATGAAATTATGCCTTGACCGATCATGATCATGATTGAATCTTGTTTGTGGCTTGAACATGGATGGTATTCTTGAAGATGTATCTTCAATAATTTTCTTAGATTCTGGTTGACCATGATTCCTTCCTTTGAGTACTTCTACATAACTCTTTCTATCTTCTTCATTCTTCTTTTCTAGCAACCTAGAGTGCTTCTCTTCATTCTCTATAACTGATGTGGATGTTTTTTTCTCTTCGACATTATTGTTGAGCTTGATAATTTTAATTCTCAATGTGACAACTTCTTCTTTAAGCTTCTCAACCTCTTCTTCTTTCTTCATTATCCGAGACTTCATGAATTCTTCTGATCTTTTCGCTTCTTCAAGATGAATTTTTAATGTGATTATTTCTTCTTCAAGTCCTTTCTCTTCTTGACCAAACTCTTCCTCAAGATGGTTTAGATCGTTAGTTCTTCCCTTAAGATGATTTGTCAATATCTTCTCTCTCATTTCCGTTTCATCCTTCTATGCTACTATGTTGGCTTCCAAATACTTATTTTGATATTCAAGATGTTCTACGATCTTTCTGGCTTCTTCTAGCTAAGTTCTTAAGTTCTCGATGACCTATTGGGCTTCTTCAAAAATGTGAACACGTTCCTTTTGTTTCATCAATTCTTTCTTGAGTGACTTATTTTCTTCTCTTAGTTCATCTAAAGCACTAATAAATTCTTCTTCATAATTGTCTTCCTTTTCAATTTGTTTTTCTGTCTCATTTCCTTCATTGCATTCTATTTCAATATGTCCACGTTTTTCACAATTAAAGAAAAACAACATACCTCTGGTGATTATGTACTCTTCATCTTCTGAATCTGTTTGACATGGTGAACATAATTATTCTTGTTTTGTATTTGCATCTTCTTTGGCATTTTCTGAATCTGCAATGGGTAAATAATATATGTCATGTAACTTATCCCAAATTTCTTTTGCTGATGAACATTTACAAACCTTTTCACTTACCGAATTAGGTAATCCTTCCTAGATGAAATCCATTTCTATTTTGTTATTCTTCTTCAATTCCTTCTTGGCTGAAATCTTTTCCCTTTTTGAACTATCATATCCTGTAACAAATTATAGCCAAATATATGTCCCTATGCCTTTAAAACTACTTTCATCCTTATAATCCACATATCATACTTAAAACCATTATGACCATTAAACATTTGTACTTCATTCTTAGAATAATCCATGATCTCCTTCCAGTGGTTAAACGCTTTCCTGAAGGAACCAGATCTGATATAAATTGTTGGATTACTGAGAGGGGGGGTGAATCAATAATAGAGAAATTTAATCCTTTTTAAACACAGTATGAAAGTGTTATATCAATGTAGCATTATTGATCCAGAATTGGATCGAGGAGCCAGATGGGGCTCAGAAAGGCCTAAATATCAAAGTGCTCATAATCTCTTCAAAACGGACACGTGCGTAGGCATTGTCGTCAAGAACCCAACTTGAATGGGCTCAAACGAACGTGGTATGCTCAAGATATCATGGTCTGTTCATTTCGTCAAACATGCAAAAAAAGGATGCTGACTGTATAGATCGTATAGTGCCACATGATAGCTGACTGTACATTCCATACAACCGTACATTTGACATTGCAGGGTACAGTTGGAGATGATGTGGATAGATAGGTGGACCAATCAGGGAGTGACATGTGTCACCACTATGAGGGTGACATGTGTCACATTCGTACGGCTGATGTGGAAGGTCCATATGACACGTGGAAAGGGGCTGACGTGGTAGGTAGAGTTGGTTTTTGATTGGGATGACACCAGGGCAGACAAGTGGACGAATGGGAGATTGACACATGGCATGTTCTCGACGAATAACGTGGTTCCATGTGGCCCATTCCCGGGATGTCATGTGGCACCCATTAATTGGTTAAATGTTTTATTTCAAAAGTTGGAATCCACGGGAGTCGCCTGCGTTACCTACGACCGAGAGAATTACTTGGCAGGGCCAGGATAGTCAGCTCGCCCTCACATTAGTTCTTAAATATATACAAATTCATTTGTATTTAAGTTTGAAAGGTTTTATATGCAGGGGACTAAAGGGCTGGGGCCTAGCCCCAACCCTCAACACATGACCTACCATGTAACATTCCCACGAGCCCAAGCTTTAGCACCTGGCGCAGGTAGAATATGCTCCAACCCCTGATCCTGTGGAATATCCCATATAATCTGGTGTATAACTGTTAGCACAAAGGTTAAGGGTTAGCCCTGGTCGGTTAGGCTAGCTCGCCGACCAGGGGCATAACCATTGGCTAAACATTGGGGGGCTGTTCTAGCAAGGTAGCATGTGGAGCTTGGAGGACAGGGCCATATGGCTAGTTATGCGACTAAGCGTCGGGAACTAAGGACTAGACCAGCATGCCAGGGCCACATGGAGGGATCTATATGACCAAGGGCCCACGAATAGGGTGATGTGACCTATTTAATTGTAGAAAATGAGTTTTTATACTTTGTAATATGATTTTATTTGATATTATTCAGCAGTTTTAGAAAAGTTTGGCCAGTATTGGGGGATATTGGGCCCTTTTTTAGGCCAAATCTTGGGAGGAAGTTGGGAGATGGTTACGAACTTCAGGAATATATAAACCAGAGGATCTTGAATCCATGGAGGATTTCCAGAATAGGTTTATGCTGAATAATTATTGAGCTAAAGCCATTTTTATGCAGGGAAGCCATTGAGGAGAGCACCTCTGCGGGACCTTTCTGGGAGCTCCATTCATCCGATTTCAGTGTCGTTAGTTTTGTTGGGTTCTTGAGATCTGGTAGAACAAGACCATATCAATTTGTAATCCTTTCGAAACTATTATGATGTCCTTTTAAATATTTGAACATAAATAAGAAAGCCTCACCCACTGAGACAAAGGCCCAAAGACGTAGGCGATATTGTCAAACTCCGTTATCACTTCTCTTGTTATGGTTTGTTGTCTTCATGCTTATGTTCAGATCTGAATATTTATTTATGGATGTCATGTTTCATTTATAATTCTTCCTCTTTCTTATAGTTTCCTAAATGGTATGTTAACTCATGCAATATAACTCAACCATTATCGTTTAAAAAATCTTTGTGGATCAATAGGTATCAGAGCTAGTTGACGGTTGTATTTTGAGTTTGCATGTTTACCGGGGAAAATCTCATCTCAGTTGAGAAAATGGCATCTAAAGAGGGACTTTCTCAGGATGATAAGGATATTCGAAAAACTCTCTTTGCCATGTCCAAGATGGTGAAAGTGTTTTATGAAGATTACTTGGAACGAAAGATATCGCTCAAGTGAAATATTCAAAGAGAAATAAAGGCAAAGAAGAATTGAAGAAATTTCCTTCTACATATGTTTTAGAAAACATCTCTGAGGTATGCAGTGGAGGTCATTCATCAATTTCGTATTGTTCCCATCAAGATGGTTTTGGTGCATTTGAAAAACATACAAGATGTATAGGTTTGGGATTGCTAACCAAGATGGGATATGAAGGAAAGGGCCTTGGAAATAAGGGCCAATGTATCATTAATATCATAGAGGTTGTGGAAAGACCTCGTTATTTAGGATTGGGATATGGCGAAGAGGAGATTGGAGCATTCTCCAAGATGGGCAACAAAAAATTGGAAGTAAGTAATGCTTCAAAGGACCAGCCTAAGTCATTGCAGGATTGATTCATGAAAGGTGATGGCATATCATTCCTTGATGGTGATAGTGAATGAAAATAATCTCCAAATAAAAGTGAAGATAAACAAGAGAGGTATAATGGTTAGGATTTTTCTGATTCTATTTTTTATTATAAAAAACATAATCATGTAATCTGAAACTTGTGGAATATGTATCCTTGTACTTTTTGTCATCCACCCAATCATTGTGTTGCCAAGTGTTGGAAGAGACAATATTTGTATAGGAAGTTTATGTCGACCAGGAAGGAGACACGACATAAAGACTCAACTCCACAATGGAAGACAGAGAAGGGAAAACAAGTCTGCATGCCAAAAAATCACCGCACTTATTGCAACAAGGGTGGACATCAAAAGGATAAATGTTGGAAGCTTAATCCGGAGCTTTGTCCAAAGGAGGACAAAAGGATTATGCATGTACTCATAAAGGAAGAGACATTACTAAAAAAGCAAGAGGAACACCATGAAGGAAAGAAAATAGTGGCTTGATTTTTCTAGAAGTGGATGTTAGATCTTCATTGTATTTTTCTTCCATTAATGTAATCACAAATGTTGAAATGATGACCTGTTATAACATCATTTTTGTACAACATAGTGTTTTGTTTTTTTCCTTATGAGTATGTAATCAATAAGGTCCATTTTGTATCTTTTGGAGGACCAAAAGGTCTTTAGTGGGGAGGTCTGATCCATAATTGGATCCAAGAGCCATATGGGGCTCATAAAGGCCTAAAAATAAAATTGCTCAAAATCTCTTGAAAACGGACATGTGTGTAGACCTCAATGTTACGAACACAACACAAATTGAACAGGCTCAAAAAAACATCGTATTCTCAATCTATCATGGTCTATTCATTTTGTCAAAAACACAAAAAGAGGATGCTGACTATACAGTCCATACAATGCCACATGACAATTAATTGTACAGGTTGTACGACCGTACATCTATCGTGGCAGGGTACAGTGGGTGCTGATGTGGATATATAGGTGGACCAATAATGGAATGCCATGTGTCACCACTATAATGGAAACACATGGCATGTCCATACAATTAACGTGGTAGGTCCGTACGACACGTGGAAAGGGGATGACATGGCAAGTATAGTTGGTTTTTGACTGGGCTGACACCTGGGCAGACAGGTGGACGAATAGGCGATTGGCGCGTGGCATGTTCTCGATGAATAGAATGGTGCCACATGGCCCAACCCTGGTCTACCATGTGGCACCCATTCATTGGTTAAATGTTTTATTGCAAAATTTTGACTCCACGGGAGTCGATCGCATGACCTCCGACTGAGCGAATGACTTGGGAGGGTTGGTATAGCCAGCCCGCCCTCACATTAGTTCTTAACTATATACTGCTTCATTTGTATTTAATCTTACAAGGTTTGATATGCATGGGACTAAAGGGATAGGGCCTAGCCCCAACCCCTGACACATGACCTACCATGTAACATTTCCACAGGCCCAAGCTTTAGCACCTGGCGCGGGTAGAATATGCTCCAACCCTCGATCCCGTGGAATATCCCATAAAACCTAGTGTATAATTGTTAGCATGGAGGTTAAGGGTTAGCCCCATTTGGTTGGGATATCCTGTCGACCAAGGGCATAACCATTGGCTAAACTTCGGGGGGCTATTCTAGCAGGGTAGCACGTGGAGCTTGGAGGACAGGGCCATATGGCCATTTATGTGACCAGGGGTCGGGAGCTAAGGACTAGACCAGTGCGCTAGGGCCACATGGAGGGATATATATGAACATGGGCCCATGAATAGGGGATGCTCCCTATTTAATTTCATAAAGTGGGTTTTTATACTTTGTAATATGATTTTATTTGATATTATTCAGCAGTTTTAGAGATTTTTGGTCAATATTGGGGGATATTGGGCCCTTTTTTAGGCCAGATCTTGGGGGGTATTTGGGAGATGGTTACCAAATTCAAGCCTATATATACTAGAGTATCTTGAAGCCATGGAGGACTTTCAGAACAGGTTTATGCTGAAGAATTATTGAGCTAAATCCATTTTTATGCAGGGAAGCCATCGAGGAGAGCACCTTTGCAGGCCATTTCTGGGAGCTTCGTTCATCCAATTTTAGTGCCGTCAGTTTTGTTGGGTTCTTGAGATCTATTAGAACATGAAAATATCAATTTTTAATCCTTTTGGAACTATTATTATGTCTGATGCAGGAGCATCACTCCACCTCAACAATGCGTCAACATTCCAGCACATCAGCACGCATTCAAGAGAGGGAGAGGCACCAACCCCTCCCATTTTTAAATTTGAAATATGATCTTATATGGATTCATGTTGTAAGGTTGAGTGAAGCCCAATCCATGCCTTGGTACAGGAAGAAGATAAGGACACCTTTAATGGATGACAAGTTGATGGCTATAGATTCAATTCAGACTAGATGGCCATTTAAGAAACTTCAATGTAATAGATGAGGTTAGGTGAAGAGAGGATAAGCTCGTAGAGCCCTATTTTGTAAAGAGATATTGTTTTGAAGGAAGGTCTAAGAGAGATAGAGAGAGAAGTTTTATAGGTCTCGAGAGAGAGGAGACGAGAGTTAGGAGAGGATTTTGAGAGAGATACTAAGAATCATGAAAGCACATAAATAGGAGTAGGAGAAATAACTAAGACTTTGTGATAATCTAGTTTCTATGTACACATTTGTAAAGAGACAGTCATATTAATAAAAAGAAAATCAACTTTTCCTCCACATGGTGTGTTTATGAATTATCTGTATTCTGTGAATGTTACCTGTGTGTTTATTTATGTTGTAGATGTATGATAGGGCTCATCTGCAGTAGGAAGATAGATTTATTTATCTTTGCTTGAGTTCAAAATATCGTTATGGATTCCTTAGGTTGTGCAAGGAGTGCACAAAAAAACATCGGAGGTTCTCTAGCAAGTGAAAGGAGTGTGCATATGAACTCTGTGGAGTCAGAAATGAACGTACCAGGAGGGCGCACCAGAGTGATACTAATTCGCTGAGGAACCTCAAGGTTACTAAATACCTTGGAGGAGAAACTCTGTAGAGAAAGCATAGAGAGACAGAGTTACTGAGAATTTTGTAGATCTCTACCAAGTGGGCATTGAGAAAGGGAAAGAGTGCACAAGAAGGAATCTCTATCGAGTTCAAAGAGAGGAGTATCAGAGGAAGATACTCACAACGTTGTTGAACACTTTGTGGAAAATTCTTAGCAAGGAGTTCTTTGAGCGATGTTCGACAACATAAATATTCCAACAGAGGACGAACACCTTCAGTAACCTATCACATAACCAGATAAAATATCAACACAACAATGTTTTCACGTGGTAAAACCCCTACGGGGAAACATCCATGACCCCAGCCAACACGACCACTTGGAGAAATTTATTAATGCAAAGAAAAACATTACAGAGAGATTTTACAAGAGAGTTTCTCACAATCAATCATCGGAAAATGACCCTCCATGCTCTTTAAATAGAGATCATGGACCAATCAGGTGTTAAGCCATGGATCAATGGTCGTTAAGATCGAGGAGAGCATGAACCATCAGATCACTCTATGTCGGGAACATATCATGACTGTCATATTTCCTAACTACAAATGCATAATAATGAATACTAAAGAAACACACTAGAAAACACTCTTTTACCTAACGACATAATAGACCAAGTAGATCTTACTAACTCCTAAGTGTCTAAATATCCTAACATCCCCCCTTAAGAACAAATTGGGATAGGATTGAAGGATTTAAAATAGTGACACAATAGGAGAAGGAAGGAGGAATTAGAGCCTATCCCCCATTAATGACAACTTCCTGAACTCCTAACATAGATCAAAGTTTGGAAAACTTCGCTTCTGTAAGAGACTTTGTAAAAATGTCTACAACTTGATCTTCTGTAGGGAAAAAGAGCACTTCAATAACTTGATCATGAATGAGCTTTCTGATGAAGTGCATGTGTAGCTAGATGTGTTTGCTACGCTGATGTTGAATTGGGTATTTAGAGAGCTTGATGGAACTCTGATTGTCACACCAAAGGCTGGTCAGATGCTGGTGCTGGAATCCAAACTCTGAAAGGATCTGTCGAAGCCACGTGGATTCCTGAGTTGCATTTACCGCTACTCGATACTCTGCTTCTGCTGAAGAAAGTGAAATAGCCTGTTGTTTCTTACAGTCCCAAGTGACAGGTCCTAAACCAAGGCTGAAAACATAACCTGTAGTAGACTTCCAATCATTAGGGTCGCCAGCCCAATCTAAATAAGTGAAACCAACCAATAAAGGAGTCCCCCCTGACCTGTAATGTATCCCGAACTGAACTGTACCACAAACATAGTGAAGTATCCTTTTATTTTCTTTCCAATGGCTTTCATGGGGTGTTTTCATATATTAGGCAACAAGACCAACATCAAAGGAAAGATCAAGATGGGTATGAGTCAAGTATAAGAGGCTACCAACTAACTAACGGTATAGGGTGGCATCAACTTCAAGAGAAGTACAGGTGGAAGAAATATTGACTCCAGACTGGAAGGGAGAAGGGGTTGGTTTACAATCGTCCATGTGGCGACGAAGAAGGTCACAAACATACTTAGACTGGGAAAGAAAAATTTCTTCATTGGTTTGCAAAACTTAGAGGCTAAGGAAATAGTGCAAAAAGCCTAAGTCTGTCATTTCAAATTTCTTCTTAAGGCTAGTTTTCACATGGTTTAAAGGTTTTGAGTCACTACTAGTAAGGATAAGGTCATCAACATAAAAGACAAGGATTATGAGATGGCTTCCTACTTTCTTGGTATAGACATTAGGATCAGAATGGCATCTAGAAAATCCAGTGGAAATAAGAAATTTATCCATTTTGGCATACCAAGCTCGAGGAGCTTGCTTGAGACCATAAAAAGATTTCTTGAGGTGACAAATAAGGCTAAATTCATTCTAGACATAGCCAGGAGGTTGTTCCATGTAGATTTATTCTTGCAAATCTCCATGCAAGAAGACAGATTTAACATCCATCTAATGGACCTCCCATTTATGTGAGGCAGCAAGGGCAAGAACAAGGCAAATGGAATTCATTTTTTCTGTAGGGGAAAAGGTTTCATTCTAGTCAATTCCTTCAACTTGGGAAAATCCTTTGGCAACTAACCGAGCCTTGTGTCTTTCAACACTTCCATCTGATGCATACTTAGTTTGTAGACCCATTTGCATCTAACAAATTTTCTTCCTTTTGGAAGAGGTACAAGATCCCAAGTATTGTTTGCCATTAAATAATGATACTCTTCATTCATTGTTGTATCCCAATCTGGATGACCTAAAGCTTCTGCAAATGTCTCTGGATCATGAGTTGCTGAAACTTGAGCCAAAATAGAAGAGGCTCACTGGAACTGTGAACGTGTCTGACGCTGATCTGAAGGATCACCGACAAGATTACCAATTGCTTCTCGTGTTGAACGAACCCACCTAGGAAGCAATGGAGTTGTTGCTGGTTCAGGTTCAAAGGACTCATCTGGAGGAGGGTGAGCAAGCGGAGGTGGATTTTCATCCTCACTATCATCATCTGAAGAAGAAAACATATCACAAGAAGGCACAAGCGTTGAAGATGGCTCGTAGGCTGAAGAAGGCACAATCTTTGAATTAGGCTCGCAGGCCAAGATATTTTCATCAAATTTAACATCTCTTCTAATAATAATTTCATTACAATGTGATTGAAGAAGTCTGTAACCTTTGACATCTTTAGAATAACTAACAAATATAAACTTCTCACTTTTAGGCTGCAATGCTTTCCTTTTCTCATCAGGAATGTGAGCCCATGCTATACTTCCAAATACATGAAAGTGACTTACATATGGTTTAATTTTAGTCCAAGCTTCTTCCGGTGTTATATTTTTAAGAGCCTTTGTGGGAGTGTGATTTACTATGTAATTTGCACAGTTGATGGCTTCCACCCAATACTTTAAACTTAATCCCTTAGATTGGATCATACAATTATCCATTTCTTTTAATGTTCGGTTCTTTCTCTCAGCAACACCATTTTGTTGTGGTGTATATGGAACAGTGTGTTGCATTTGGATTCCCTGTGTAGTGCAATAGCTTGTAAAATTATTGTTCACATATTCACCTCCATTATCTGTTCTTAACCTTTGAATTTGATGTCCATATTGCTTTTCTACAAGGGCCTTATAGGCCAAAAACTTGTCAAAAAATTCACTCTTGAGTTTTAAGAAGTAAACCCAAGTACGTCTGGAAAATTCATCAATGAAAGTTAAGAAATACTTGCACCCAGAAAAATAAGGAGAAGAAAGTGGACCACACAAATCACTGTGAACAAGCTGCAAAGGACCCGAGGCGTGCCAAGAGGCACATTTTTCAAAACTATCCCGATGATGTTTGTCGAGAACACAACCGAAAAAAACACCATCTTTGCATGAAACAAAAGGAAGACCAGTCACCATCCATTGATTACATAGTTGTTGCACTGAGTGATAGTTTAGATGACCAAACCGCTCATGCCAAAGTTTGCTCAAGTCATCGCTATGAGCAACAAAAATTGATGAAAAAGATGATGACCCAAAGTTGTCAAACTTGTACAACCTTGTAATATCATCAACAATTCCAGTTGCAAGAACATGCTTAGGATATTTTAGATCCTTGATTACAACTTGGTGAGGTGAAAACTCGATGGTTTTACCTTCACCTGAATGAGTGATTTGATATACTGAAAGAAGGTTACAATAAAGACTTGGAACACATAATACATCATTGAAATGACCATTATCTACTTGAACTATTCCAGATCCTACAACACTAAGAGATCTATTATCACCAACAAATATTTTCTTGGTGTTACATTCATTTAGAGAAGAAAATATGGCTTTATCCTTAGCCATATGATAATATGCTCCTGAATCAATAAGCCACTCATCAGAAGAAGAAGTAGTATTAGAATTTGAATTGAAGGAGAAACCAGAAGCATAAAGTGCATGTCCGTGAGAAGAAGAAGTAGAATCAATACTGATGTTGTGCTTCTTCATCACTGCTTCTAAAGCTACCATCTTCTTGAAACATTTGGACTCATCATGACCATCTTTATCACAAAAGTTGCAATGTCTATTAGTATTCTTACTTTTATATTTTTCTCCTTTGTCACCAGTACGAGCTGAAGCTATCTGAGCAGGTTTGGGACCCTTATGTTGTTTGTTGTTGTAGCGAGGATGTTGCTTCTTGGTATACTTGGGTTTATCTTTTTGCTGGGCAACTAAGGATTTGTTGGAGGGACTTGCAGTGTTGATCACTCCAAATTGTACAAGATTATCTTCCTCTCGAGTCAAAGAAGCACAAAAGGACTCAAGACTGGGTTTTTCATAAGATTCTTCCCCTATAGCCTCTCTCATGGCATAAAAGGTAGATACAAACATAGAATATGCACTACCTAGCTTAGAAAGAATAAGATAGATGCAATACTCTTCCTCCATCTTTATCTTACATTCTTCACATAAAATTCTGAGTGTTTTAAACCTAGATAGATAGTCTCCAAGGAAATAAAAATCATTTGGACTCAAGGTAAGTATTTGATTTTCTAACTGTTGTGCTTGAATAATATTGAGTTTACCAAACATAGATTCAATAATGTCCCAAACTTTTTTGGGGTCATCAATATCTTGAAGGTGGTACCTTAAATCAGGAGAGATGGAAATTCCGATTAGTACACGTGCTTCATCATTCCTATTATCCCACTTGGCTTTCTTATCAGCATCAGCATCAGTGGGTGCTTTTTCCTTTCCTAAGGTAATTCGGTACAAGCCTTTACTTCTTAATAAATCTTCCATATGCGATTTCCATTGGAAGTAGTTGTTGCTGGTAAGAAAGAGAGTACTTTTAGAATCCATATTAAATATGCAGATAATGTGGATTTAAAAACTAAAACTGATGATCTGAATGGAAAGAGCTCGAAAAATTATGCGGTCTTAAAAAAACGACACTGAAAATAGACTTCCGATGTTAGAGTTATGCCCTTTTAAAAAAAGGCACAATCGGTAACCAAATGACCACGTGATTGTGTAAGTTGCTTTATGAAGTGACCCACTTTTATAAAGAGAAGGGGGGATCACTTTTACAATGAAGTTACTTTATAATAGAAAAGTTGCATGCAAAATAAATAACTCTAAAATAAAATATTAAAGCTACTTATAGTGATTCACTTTTATACTTGAAGTGAAATACACTTTACAATTTTAACATGAACTTTTCAAAAAAGGTAACAAAAGAGATTCTTGAACTCAAGACCTCTTACTTAATAAGGAAAATTTTAACCAAATGATCTAGCAAAACATATTGTAATGTTCATAAGGAGGATTGGGGTTTTTGTTGTTGTTGAAGATGGCCTTGGAGAGCATGCTAAAAAAACTCTTTTCACACAAGAAAAAAATTTCGCTTCTCGATGACAACAAGGGTTAGATCTCAGTTAGCTTACCCAGAAGATGCACCTTTTCCTATCTGTTTCTGATTTGCCGAGATCACACAGGGCACTAGGAAAAGAGAATACGCAGATCTAAAAGAGTAGCAACCCAGAAATAAATAAAACAAAACTGAAATAAAACCAAAATACCACTCTGCAAAAAATTTTAAAAATGCGTATTCAAGCTTTATACCTCTGGATCTGACTGTAATGGCCGTATCTTGGGAAAACAGAAACCTTTTCGAGTGAAATGAAAAGTGTTCCTAACTGAAATGAGCGCTCTGGATGCAATGGGACAGTCTTCTCAGCCTAGAATGTATGGAAATGACAGAAAGTGGAGATGAGGCAACTCAGCTTCACGATCTCAATCTTCAACAGGAGCGGGTCTTCAAACAGGCTCTGATACCATGTTCGAAAACATAGGTATTCCAACATAGGATGAACACCTTCAGTAACCACTCACATAACCATATCAAATATCAACACACCAATGTTTTCATGTGGTAAAACCCCTACGGGGAAACATCCACAGCCCCAGCCAACACGACCACTTGGAACAATTTATTAATGAAAAGAAAAAGATTACAGAGAGATTTTACAAGAGATTTTCTCACAATCGATCATCGGAAAATGACCCTCCATGCTCTTTGAATAGAGATCATGGAAAAATCGGGTGTTAATCCACATATCAATGGTCACTAATATCGAGGAGAGTATGAACCGTCAGATCACTCTATGTCGGGAAGATATCGTGACCGTCGGATTTCCTAACTAAAAATGCATACTAATGAATACTAAAGAAACACACTAGAAAACACACTTTTACCTAACGACACAATAGACCAAGTAGATCTTAATAACTACTAAGTGTCTAAATATCCTAACAAGTTAGAGGTTACCAGGAGGGCATGAATTTTTCCCTTGAAAGACAGTGGAAGAGCCGAGACCCTTGAGGAGTTCTGAGTCAGTCATAAATCTCAGGAGAGATAGCACTTTTCAGAAGTGCAAACGAGGTCCAAGAGATGGATTTGTAGGAGGAGTAAAGGTCAAAACCTTTGAACACTTAGAAAATATTCTAAGTCGGAAAAAAATCAGAAGCTCAGGAGGAGGAGTGACATCAGCCATTGGATCACAGTGCAGAGGACCAACAACCATCTGATCAAAGAAAGGTGCACGAACCTTAGCGATATGCATACAAAAAAAAGTGGACTTACCAAAGTTTCTAAGTCCCTAAGTAATTTGGGACCGTCCATATTCAATAGGGACAGGTGGAAAAATATCTACAAATCTAGAGCGAGAGCACTTCAGAAATTCGTGGTCAAGGAGAGAGCGGCATCATCGAAGACCCGAAGTATATCCTGGCCATTGATTGCTTGGGGGATACGTGTTAGCATATTTGAGGTTTTCGATGAAAGCACTTCGGGAGGAACAAGTGTGTAAGAGTTTGAAACTCCCAAAGCCTGAAGGTCCGAAGAGACAAAGTGGATAGAGGTTATCAAATCAAGAGGGAGACACGCATCAAGTGATCTGAGGTTTCAAGTGAAAGAAATCCGGAAGGAACAAGTGTGTAAGAGTTCAAAACTCCTGAAGTCTGAAGGTACAAAGGATCGAAGTGGATAGGGGCCGTCAGATAAAGAGGGAGACACGTGTCAAGAGATCTAAGGTTTCGAGTGAAAGAACTCCGGGAGGAAAAAGTGCATAGGAGTTTGAAACTCCTAAAGCATGAAGAGTTGAAGTGCCAAATCCTGAAGAGTCGAAACACTGAAGAGCCTAAGCGTTGAAGCATGAAGAGTTGAAGTGCCAAATCTTGAAGAGCCGAAGCATTGAAGAGCTGAAGAGAATTTGGACCGTCAGATATAGAGGGAAATGTGGCAACAAATTGTAATCTCTGGGTGAAAGCACTCAGAGGAAAAATGATGGAGTAAAGTTTGAGAGTGTCGAAGCCCGAATAGCCGAAGTATCCGAGAGTCATCAATCTGCAGGAGGACACATGTCATCATATCATGGAATCTGGGTACAATTTTCTGGAAGAAACAGAGTGAGGAGAATTTGAGATTGGAGATTTCTGAAGGCCAAAGTCCAAAAGTGGATGAGATCCATTGATTTGAAGGTGGACACACAGGGTCAGATCTAAAACTCCGGAGGAAAGAGGAGGAGAGAAAACGCAAAGTCTGGCCGAAAAATCTCGACCATTGATCGAGAAGGGAGTAGGAGGGCCGTTGATCTAGTCGAAGGGGACAAAGTCCTGAAGCAGAAGTAGAGCCATTGGATGAGAAAGACACGTGGCAGACGATCTGCCATTTTAGAGAAATCACTCCAGAAGAAAGGGTAGGTGTGGAACAAGAACTCCCGGAGGTCGGAGAGCCAGATTTCATCTAAGCCATATGTTCTCTCGGGACAGGTCTCAGCAGATCTTCCACTCTGGAAGATAGCTACCGTGGAGGAGGCAAGGGTTGAGAGTTGAAAACTTCGAGGCCCGGATTGCCGAAGAAAATCACGACTATTGATTGAAAGGGACACATGTTGACAGATCGTGGAGATTTGGGATAGTGTGCTCCAGGAAGGATGAAGGAAAAGAGGACATATTTCAGTCAATGATCATGAAACATCATCGAGGATCGACGGTCGAGTTGAATTGCGAGGCCAGAAAGAGCTTGTGTTTTAATTTTCTTAGAGAGGACTGCAATTTAAACCATGGTATTGTAAGAGGGACACATGGTGGCTAGAGGTGAATTGTGGGGCGAAAAGTAGTTTGGTTCCAAACCACTCTTGGGCACGCCCGCAATCATGTGTTTACCTGAGGTCATCGCTCAAGGTCACATCAAGGAGGGGATTAACAGAAAAGGATATAATGCCCAAACTTTGATATTTCGCAAGCGTGAAATGGAAGGTTGCAGGTACCATACAACCTACACACATAAGGAAAGGGGACCTATGTAAATTTAGTTGGGGTTTAATAGAGGTCTAAAGAGTCAATTCGACTCAGCACATTGAAATATCCTAGACCGAGAAGTTCCAGAACCCTCAGGAGGGATTGGGGGGCTGCATCAACATCCTTTTAAATCTTTGAACATAAATAAGAAAGCCTCACACTACTGCATATGGGCGGATTATTCCACGAAAATTTTCCACGCTTCCACTAGTTTCATATTTTTTTTAAACAGGGCAGGATTTTCGTCGCTATTGCCACGAAAGTTTGTCGCAATATTGACGAAAATCTTAATTTAACCTAGTTTGGATTTTCGTCTCTATAGCGACAAACTTTCGTGGCAATAGCGACGAAAATTTTGCCTATCTCATTGGTCAGTGTTAATGGCTAGTTGACTATTTTATCTATATATACATGACTTTAAGAGACTTTGCGACACAATTGATATAGTTGCGACAATGTTCTTGGCTTTTGTTTGAGATGTTTATTTTTTCTGTCACCCACCGGTTGAACAAATCCAATTCTCGATCTACATAGCTCGGATTTTGAACTTGCAAGATTAGTATGTTATTGTTTTTTTAGGTACTCATTTAACTTGTAATTCTTTTTTCAAATGTCCAAATTGCATTTAGCTTATTTTTTCCTTGATAATATATTTATATAATATGTGTAGTACCATATTTCATGTCTTTGGTTTTTGGATATAGTTAATATATTCTATGGAAAAGGGTATGTGGATTCCATAATATTCTAGGTTTATGGAATCCAGATACCCTTTTCCCTTCAATTGTAGCTATAATCTCTCTCTCTTTTCATTGATAAAGATATGGAATTGCTCTTGAAACTCAACCCTAATTGGTGAAATGATAGTAATTGATTTCTATATTCCCTACTTTAGTAGGGACTAATAAGATACATAAACGCTAACCCTAAACTTATGTTAGGTGTATATGTCGTTATTATATAAAGAAAACATTTGTACACATATGACCTTATTATAAAGATGTTATCTATGTCGTCATGATGTTGATCCTCTACACATATGATTACCTTATTATAAAGATGTTGACCTTATTATAAAGATGTAGGTCACTGTAAATAAACATATCATAATTGAAAGAAGTAGCCAAAATATAAAAAATTGACAACTTAATGTTTGGTATGGTGCAGGTAAGACAATTACTTGTCAG
>ML783661.1:296819-308367 GCA_009831015.1 Picea engelmannii
CGTTCATAAGGTATATCTACGACCCTCGTCTCTTAGTTCATTCAATAGGTTAAATCTAGGGAAAGAGTATCATTCTGTCCTGTTTTGTTCTAGATCCAGGTGGATCTAGGGAGATCGGTTCGTGTCCGCACTTACGGATTAATCCAATAACAAAATTGGTGACTCCACTGGGGAACTGTCCCTTTGTCTTTATGGTTTTTCGAGTTTTTCTGTGGCCATTTGCTCCATTTTAATTTTTCTCCTATTTTGTCAGCCTCTGTGTCTTCAGGATACCCTGATAGACTTACTGGGTTCAGAAGCCTGTTTGAATTTTTCTTTCATTTTCAAAATTTTTATTATCTTCAAGAGTTCTTGCACTGTGTTTAACTGTAGCCTGCGAGAATCAGTCAAGTTCGCATCCTGCATATAGGGTCCAGTGCGAACACCTCACACCTTGCTACAAGGTGGCCTACGAGAATCCTATCTTCTCGCACTGTGTAACACTGCTTGCCTACGAGCAAGAATTTTTGAAAATTTTGAATTTGAATTTTGATTTTGTCAACTGCTCAGATCAGTTGTATTGCTTCTTTTAGGCTTATTGGATCATTGATTTATACATTTCTTGCTCTTGTTTGCATGCTCAAACAGATTTAGGGTTTCAAGATTTTTTCTTGCCTTGGTAGCTTGACTTTCATTTCTTGGCTCTTATCGGCAATTTCATTCTCTCTGTCTTCTGGAGTTGAGTGTGTCTAATTGGCTGAGAACCAGTGATTGGTTGAGAGTTAAGTGTTTGGTTTTTTCTCATTTGCTTGTTGGTTCAAAATGACTTTTTTGTTTGCATTGAGAAGACTTTTTGGTTTGGTTTTGTTCTTGGTTCTTGCTTTCGTTGAAAGAGTTGATTGGGTTGTTATTGTTTGATTCTTTGTGATTTGATTTTCTACTCTCTCATTGATATAGTGTGAGTTCTTTATGGAAAGTGAACACGATTGTTTTCTTCCTCAAATTGCTTTTGTCATTTACAAAACATTGAAAATCAAATTTTAAGAATTGTTGAAGTTTTGAAAAAGAATACATAGTATATTGTCATTTGATACATGATTGTTTGTATTGACATTGAAATAAGGAAAAAATTGCATATAATTCGTGGTTGATTTAGAAAACTTCTCTCTCTCCCATATATAGGTTGCATTGAATGGAAAGTGTTATTTTTCATTTTCATTCTTGCATTATTTGGGTCAGAGTCATACACACATGAGTTTCATTTCCGTTACCTTTGCGTAAACAACAGCCATTAAAAACATTGCGTAATCTTAAAACNTATCTAGTAACTCTTTTCTAGGGCTCTTTTACACCAACATTTAGTTAGGCTAGTGCTTTGGAGTAGGAAGAGAGATACACTCTCCAAAAGCTCAAAACACACAATAGCATCTTGAGTTAGGGAGTGTTTAAATTCCATTTGCAACATATTTTCCTAGGACGCCCTTCTAACATAAGGGTCAAACACTAGGTCGCATTGGTGTTGGCAGAGTTACTAACCCTGCTTTGTTGACATTGGTGTAGAGATTGCACGTATTATGGGGATCACTCCGAGGTATACCCACAATTATGAGTGGAAGCCTTTGAGTTAGTTTCGGGCTAGATACCCTGCCCTTGCATGTGGATCAGACTGACGACTGTTCCCCCAGGCTGTACTATTGTTTTTGGTGACCTTAGTGGCCTATCTCTCTAGGTTCTTACCCAAGGTGACTGTGGAGGGGAAAGTCTTCACGGTACCTGGAATTGACGTTGATCAAACTCACTCGGGTTCCTTGGAGGGTATACCCACGATTATGTGTGGGAGCTTGCACCAAGGTGTAAGTCCGTTAAGCAGGTCGTCAACGTAACTTTTCCATCCTAGCCCCACCCCTTCTCGTCTCGTTGTTGCGACGTTGGATTTCATCACCAACTAGTGGCTTCAGAATTAGAAGGTATTGTTTGCTTGGTGTTTGTTTCCTAGATTTTGTTTGCTAGTGTGTGTTGTTTGTTTATCAAAGTTGACCTTAAGACCTTAAGATTTTCTTCGCGGAGCTTGTCACTTATTTACAATTTCTCCCCCATGGCGTTCATGTAGAATGCAAGATTTATCTCCAGAGCATCTGGACGATACTCAACCCTCACCTACCGGTACACCGGAGGGTTCTCCCCATCAAAATGAAGTCCCAGTGGTTACTCCACCACACGGGGAGACAAGTGACGTTCCAGTTGTCACTACACCACCTCCACAGGTAGAGCGAACTGACTCTCTAGAGGATTTTCGAATTACCAATACTAGAGAGGACTATCGCATTCGCCGTGGTGAACGACCTTTTGTGCGATTAAATTCTTCTGACGAAGCCATTGTTACCTCTTCTGAATCAACCGTTGGGCCTTCTCACGGTGTAGTAGGACAAGATCCTTTCTGGTTGGGCGATTTCCGATGAGTCCTTTTTGGTACTGAGGTACCTCCCGTCTACGAGATTAACCCTCCAGTGTCTCCTGAAACGACAACTACACCAGAGACTACTACTTATCATTTTATCCTTCCTCCCGAGATGGCCCATCTCACGAATACTATGAGTGTCCCAACTGGAACTACTGTAGCTACCCTTGCTCCTATCAATACCCAGCGAATGCCTGAGGTTAACCCAAATTTACCTCCTGGTTACCATGCGTTGAATGCCTTGTTGAATGCTTCAAATCCAACACCTCCGCAAACACCAGCTGGTTCTCCAGGTGGTCCTCCTTTTCCTGGGTATGATGTTCCTCGTTTTGTTCTGAAACTCCCACCATTTCCTTCTGGCAATCCTAATCCTAGTGGCATTATCCCGACTATTGCAACCAACCCGCAGATTCCTGTTGGTGGACAGGGTGGTATGGTTCCTTTTCCTTTCCCCAGACACAACATAGTTACTATGCAACCTCCGGTTGGCACACAAATTTTGGGTGGAGCTGTACCTACGGTAGGGGGACCAACCTCACCTTTTGGACAAAACATACCTCCTGAATTGGCCCAGTATTGGACTCAGCTTCTACAAAACTTTCCTCAAAATGCTGGGGGGCAGCAAACTGTCCCTACTATGGGCCAACCTTATCCAGGTATAACTAATCCTATTTGGGGTTTGGGTCAAACTACTCAACCTCAGGTCCCTACTCAAACTCAAGGTTACAATCCTTGGGGTTACTATCCTATAAGGCCACCATCGAATCAGCCAGGACCGTCCCTTTACGGACAGTCTGCTTATGGTCCTACTAGTTTGCCGACAGGGCTTCCACCCCAAAGCCATCAGTACCCACAAGTAAACCGACAGTTACCCTTTCTTGCTACTTTGGACTTGCCAGATTTGTCTAGGATCTTGAATGATCCTATTCGTCACTCCCCCCAATGGCCTGCTATTCCTGCCAAGCTTCCGTCGGATATTCCAAAATTCGATGGCAAGGCGGGGGAGGATCCAAATAATCATGTGATGACTTTTCATCTGTGGTGTTCATCCAACTCTTTGATGGATGACTCCATTCGCCTACGTCTTTTTCAAAGGACTCTTACTGGTTCCGCTGCGAAGTGGTACATTAAATTACCATGAGGTTTCTTCTCCGATTTTAACACCCTGGCTATGGATTTTCTCACACATTACCAGTTGTCAATACGTTATGATACTGGGACTGAAATTTTAACTTCTTTTAAACAAACTGAAGGCACTCATATCTCATATCATATACATGAATGGACATGAAGACGACGTCTTATCAAACTTGAGCTCCCTGATCAGTTACTGGCTAAATTGTTCACGAAATCCTTCATGAACGAAATTGGTAAAGACATCGCCATGGGTGGTGTTGTTATGGAGGAGCAGGCTATAAGTCCTGCCCAATATCTTGATCTCGTTTATTCGCAAACGGGAACACTTTATGATTTGTTACCTGACCTACCCCGTCCTGGTACTTCCAGTGCTTCAACTACTCCAGCTGCCTCACATTTAGCTGATGGTGTGATTGGTTCTACTCACACCCACTCACATTCGGTTTCGAATACAACCCCTAAATCTACATCTTCTAATGTTCAAAATGTTCCGTCTCCTGCCCCTCCCGTCGGTAAAACCTCTGAGGTGAACGTTGTTCAATCTACTCCAACCGGTAAAGGTAAATCTAAAAAGGGGAGAGGCAAGAATAAGGGGTAAGAATAATAATCCAACAGAACAAACTACAACTGCTCCTGTTGAAGAGCGGGATAAGCGCAAACCGTGGTATCCTTGCCTTATCTGCGGTGACAATCACTATACAAAGGATTGTCCTCGATGTGCCAAAGTTTCTAAGTTCCTTCAAGGAACGCCAAAACCACCCACACCGGCTGTCTTGTCTCAACCCTTCCCATCTCAGCAACAGGCCTCATTGGTCATCCATGACCAATCATCTCCTTCTACGACATCATATGTTTTGATGTGCACCGGTGATTCTAAGAAGAACGACGTTGCAATCGCAACTAGAGCTAAAGACTATACTCCTTCTAAGGAGAAGGTTGACGATTTACCTCCTGATTTGGTACAACTCTCTCCACCGAACCCACCTACGAACGGTCCTCTTCATCTCGAACGACTGAGTCTTGATACAGTCCTACGACCTCCTAAGGGTGTTGTTCGCAAGTCAACTTTCAATCCTCATGCTCGTGCGGCCCAGAACTACAATATTGTGGAAGATCTGGCCCAAGCACCTTCAACGATGTCTTCCCTTGAAGTCATTCAGTCTTGTCCTGCACAACGAACGGCTCTGTTGAAATCTATAGGTGGAATTGATCCTACAGATTCGAATTTGATAGTCTTTGACTTGGAAGAACATGTTCCAAGGTTACCCCCTCAGCTGGCTTTTCAGATACAAGTTATTGTTGCCGACAAGAACATTTTTCGCACTGTTGTTGATGAAGGGGCCTCTACGTGCGTAATGTCTCTTACTTGTTGGAAAGCCATTGGCTCTCCTCCTTTAACGGAATCACAAAATACTTTGAAAGCCTTTAATGGCTCTGGTTTTAAGCCTTACAACATTCTTTCATCGTTGCCTGTCACTCTAGAAGGTAAGACGGTCCAAGTTGAAGTAGAAGTTTTCGATGCTCCTTTTGATTATAATCTTCTTCTTGGTCATAGATGGGTAGATTCTATGCGCGCTGTTGTGTCAACACTTTTCCGTGTAGTACGATTTCCTCACCAAGGAAAAGTTGTTACGGTTGATCAACTTGCCTTCTTTAACTCTGATACTCATACTGGAAACGTGCCGTTTATAGCTAAAACCCCGCCGGGTTATGAGAATGTCGGCGTCGGTCTTTTAAAGGACTCTACGTTAATGGGCAATTTCCCCATTTCGCCACCACCCAATATTCCATGCCCATCAATTGATTTAATTAATATGATCTCCGCTGTACCTCATGAGCTTCCAGTGTCTTTTGACCCTTGGATAGTCCCTAATCCAGGAGATCATCCTCGTTTCGGCAACGTCATGCCGTTAAGTCCGGTTGAATCAGCTTATCAAGCCATTCAATCAACAACTCCTTCTGTACCCTCTCTTGAGGAGTTGTCTCCCGATCCTTTTTGTGTTGTTTTCCCCACTGACGAGATGATCATGTTCATCATGGAAGACACCCCCTGGGACAATGGGCATCATCGTTCCATACTCTTTCTGGAACAATACACTCTCGAGAACTACCAACGGATTTCGACTCCGTCGACCGTTGTTATTATATCAACTGTTCCCGGAACTTCACACGATGTGTTTGCCGAAGGGAACCTTAGTAATATATCTCCCACGATTCCCATTGATATTTTAGTTAAACCTGGGATAGTTGAAAATGTTCACATTGGAGCTTCGTGTTCTCCAGAGGAAATTGTCACTTATACTGCTTTGTTCAAAGAATTTCGTGATGTTTTTGCCTGGAGTTACGAAGAGATGCCGGGTATCGACCCTTATATTGTTGTGCATGAGATAAAAAAATACCCCAGAGCTAAACCAGTCCGACAGCGCCTCCGTCCTGTCCATCCACGTAAAGCGACAACTATCAAACTCGAAGTTGAAAAACTTCTTAAAGCCGGTTTTATTTATCCTGTGGCTTTGACAGAATGGGTTTCCAACCTTGTATCGATTGATAAGAAAGGTGGTAGTATACGTGTTTGCGTTGATTATTGGGATATTAACAAAGCCTGTCCAAAGGACAACTTTCCGACCCCTTTCGTTGACCAGATCGTCGATGACTGTGCCGGCAGTGAAATCTTTTCCCTCATGGATGGATTCTCCGGCTATAATCAGATTAACATCGCTTCCGAGGACCAGCATAAAACTACGTTCATTTGTCCTTGGGGTACTTTCGCCTATAGAAAAATTCCTTTCGGTCTTAAGAATGCGGGCGCGACGTTTCAACGTGCTATGCCTTATGCGTTTCACGATATAAAGCATATCGTTCAACCCTATTTGGACGATTTGCCGGCTCATTCTTTACGATGAGTCGATCACCCCAATCATCTCCGAGCAATTTTTGTTCGTTGTCGGTTCTATCGCATTCGTCTAAACCCTCATAAATGTGTCTTTTGCGTAGACTTTGGCCGTCTTCTCGGTTTCATTGTTTCACGTCAAGGGATCTGGGTTGATCCTATTAAGGTTGAGGCAATTCTCAATCTTCCTCCTCCTTCTTCATTACGCCAGTTACAAAGTTTGCAGGGGAAAGAAAACTTTCTTTGTTGTTTCATCCCTAATTACGTCGAGATTACTCGTGGTTTTACACGTCTTCTAAAGAAAGGTTAAGAGTTTGTCTGGGATAAAGTTGCCAACAACACTTTTGAAGCCCTGAAGTTGTCCCTCACGAAAGTTCCACTTCTTTTCCCTCCTGATTATAGTAGGGATTACTTTCTTTATCTTGCTGCTTCCGAGTATACTATCGGCATGGTCCTCGTTCAAGAGGATGATGCACACGATGAACATGTTATATATTACTTGAGTTGAAGTCTTACTTCAACTGAGATAAAGACCAACATGTTGAAAAACTGGCTTTGGCTGCTGTTCAAGCGGTTCAACGTTTTCGCCATTATATTCTCTCCAGGAAAACTACAGTGATTTCACATTGTAACCCCATGCAACATATTTTGACTCGTCAATTGCTGGGGGGCAAGTACTCCAAGTGGATTTTCATTTTCCAGGAGTTCGACTTGGAATTCGATCGCGCCACTTCGAAGAAATCATTAGTTTTTGCTGAGTTAATTTGCGATTTTCCCCACTCTGCCACGGAAAATGTAGCAGTCGATTCATTACCTGATGAATTGCTTTTCCTTATCAGCACCGACGACATTTGGTACGGATATATCATTATATATCTCCAGACTCAAACTTTTCGGCCTGCCTTGTCTAGCAATGAACGACGTCGCATCCGTTATCAAGCACGTCAATATATTATCCTTGGCGATACTCTTTACCATCAAGGCATTGACTCTGTTTTTCGACATTGTTTGAATTTTGACGAAGCTGAGAAAGATTTGAATGACTGCCATTCTGGAGCATGTGGTGGTCATATGTCTGGGTATGCTACTACCCAGAATATTTTACGTGCAGGATATTTTTGGCCTTCCTTGTTCAATGACTGCATTATTGTTGTTCAGAAGTGCCATGCCTGCCAGACCTACAATCAAAAGATTCGGTCGCATCCTGCTCCCCTTCATCCTGTGGTCTCAGTTGGTCTTTTTGCAAAATGGGGCATTGATTTCATGACATGTCACCCTCACTCAACCGGGGGGCATGGTTACATTATTGTAGCTGTTGATTATTTTACAAAATGGGTCGAGGCGATGCCAACATTCGATAATACTGGGAAGACTGCAGCGTTATTTATTTTCAACCATGTCATAACTCGTTTTGGTTTTCCTCAGGCTATCGTTATCGATCACGGTAGTCATTTTAGGAATTATATGATGTCTGGACTTACAGAGAAGTTGGTTCTTCGTCACGATAGCTCAACACCCTATTATCCGTAGGCTAATGGCCAGGTCGAAGCAATCAATAGGGTTCTTATAACTATGATTCGACGGATGATAGGAATACATAAAACCAGCTGGCACATGATGTTTTTTTCAGCATTGTGGGCATATCGGACATCTGTTAAATCCACTACGGGATTTACGCATTTTCGATTAGTTTATGGCATGGAAGCCATTCTGCCAATAAAATGTGAGATACCTTCTTTGAAGCTAGCTGTAGAACTCTTACCCAATACTTCTGCTGAAGAGGAACATCTGTTGTATTTGATGCTATTAGACGAGACCCGACGTAATGCCACGTTAGTAATAGAAGCCCAAAAGAAACGCGTCAAGGCACAGTATGACAAGCATGTCAAGCCTCGTGTTTTCTTTGAAGGTGATCTTGTTCTTCTGTATGAACAAGATAAAGATGTCCTAGGAGCTGGGAAATTTGAATTGATGTGGCATGGTCCCTACATTGTTAGCAAAGTTTTGGCAAAAGGAGCCTATGAGTTAGTTGATTACGATGGTATACCTTTAAGTGAACCCAGAAATGGGTTATACTTGAAGAAGTACTATGCATAAGTTATTTGTGCACAAGTACTTGTATTTTTATGTATCATATTGTGTGTGTGTTACTTTAGTTTGCTTTTGACGTTATTTGGTCTCTTCCCTTACGTGAAGTTGTGTTTGATTGTCAGATGTCAGAGTATTCGCTACCTTATATTGGCTTCGCTGATGGAGCTAGTCGTAGTACTCAGAACTTAGCTTCCACTGCATGGGCAATCTATGCCCCCAAAAACGAGCTCATATCTTTACGAGGTGTATGTCTCGGCCGAGCAACCAACAACATCGCAGAGTATAGCGCCGTTATAGAATTATTGGTTGATGCTATCTCTCTCGGAATTCGTCATTTGGTTGTGTGACTTGACTTGCAGCTTGTAGTACTACAGTTAAGTAATGTTTATTCTATTCGAAGTCCTACTTTATTAAGGGTATATTTGTGGATTCGCCTCTTGGAACGGTATTTTGATCACATCGAATATCAGCATATTCACAGACGTCTTAATACATTGACAGATGCTTTAGCTAATTATGTATTGGACAGGCATTTAAATCATTTATAAATCAAACACTTTACAATTCACACAATATAAAGTAAACCGGTAGAAGCCGTGTATATATATATAATGATCAAAAAGGTTTGTTTTTACAAAATGTTTGTCCGAAGACCAAAATATCAAAAATGGAAGCTTATAGCTTCTACATAGTGACGTCACGGATGACGTTCACGGTAGCACACTACTGCCCTAGCTACCCTGCGGAGCAGTCGGGCCATGGCTGCTAAAACTTCTACAGTATGATGCTGAACGCGTCGTGGAACCTCTTCTAGAGTCATGTCTGGAATGTCTGCGGTCAGGCCTTCTAGGTTTTGCTCCACGATCTGGTAATCCTTAGCATACTGTGGTAATATTTCCGCTGCTTCTCCTCATCTCTGGATAGGAGAAGAGCTAGCAGGTGTATAAGGTCCAACATCTGTGTTGCCAAACAAAAGATTTTGTATTAGTCTTTGGATGAGTATATAAAAACACAAAACATTTAAATATGTTAAAAATACAAAAACATTTAAAAAGAGAAAATTTGTGTACTTCTTACCGAGGTCTCCCCACTGTGCGTCCTCAGGCAGGGCTAGATCTGGATCTCCTCAGAAATCCAAGCCGGCATATGCATAGTCGTCAACCATCAGCATCTGGTTCTTCAACCAGTCAAAGAAAATATCATCATATTTGACGATTGGTCCTGCCACATGTCGGGCCATGAGTTGACACCATCGTAACATCCTTGTATCCCTAGGACCCGAAAAGTGCCACTCATCCTGTAGTCTAAACACAGGGATCCTCTCACAGAAGAAAGACACCAACAAAGATCCATATCCAAACTGTTTCAGTTCTCCACGCCTGCACTTGGTCAGTTGTTTCTTGATACTGCGCAATACTGCATCAGCCCAGTTAAATACTTGGGGCTCAGTGCACTCGATGGTGTACTGGAAATAAATCTACAATGCCATATGTGGTGCAGCACTTCCAGCCATCCGAGCAATCGTGAAGAGAATGGTGCTGAGAGTCAAGTCAGTTACTCCCCATATTGCCACTTTCCCTTTCTTTTTTTCAGCCTCGGGTACACAATATTGGTTGCAGTATTCACTCATTGTCAAACCACCCCTTATGCTACCGGTCAAACTGACATAGGACCCTCGCCTAGATAACCCGGTCAAGAAATATATGTCCTCAATGTCAATAGTTAATGTGTGAGCCCCAACAATGAAAACTTGCTGGTTCAGATCCCACATTCGGACTAAGTAATCCAGTAGTCGAACTTGGGCTCTCATGCCCAGGATACGGAAATATTTTAAGAGACCACAGTCTCTTAGTTCAACTATGGTGGGAGGGTGATTTTCGGTGTTTGTATTATCCTCCTCATGTTCCCGTTCTCGCCATTAAAGCACCATGATGATGGCTATTAACCTGCATAAGAAACATATGAAGATGGTTAATGATCTTAAACATGGAAAAATTCTTTCTATTGGCTAAACATTTTAAAAACTTTTTGAGTTCTGCGCTGCTCGCAGGTGCGCTACTACACACAGTGCGAACTTCTCGCAGGCACCTTAAGGCCCACCCGCGAGAATGAGTCATTCTCGCAGGTCCTGTATGGGCCACCTGCGAGAATGCCTCCACGCGCATAGGGTTCAAAAAATTAACTTGAAACTGAACTTTTAACCAATTAAATCAAAATTTTAAACCATGCAAAGATAAGGAATGGAGAGCTTACCAAGATGCTACTGACGGCTCGTGAAATGATCGTCCGTAGCTCCCGGAAATCGACACTGAATGCAGAGGGTAAAATGAGGGTTTTTTTGAACTCAATGGTAAAAGTGTGAAATGGTATGGTGAATTTAGTGATTCATTCTTTTAATTACTTTTTACTATATCAAATGTGGGTTTTTTATGTTTATATATTTTTTAACCCTAATCACTAATGTGAAAATGAGTGAAGTGACTTGCAGGTACGAACCAGGATGGTCGTGGACAGTTTTTATATGGTGTGGTATATTTTTGGATTGTTTGTTATGGTTTTGACATAAAACCTCGAGCGCCTTTTGTCCGTTCTTGCACTTGTGAAAAACATAAGAACGTGATTGAGCGTCGTTTTATCTCTTTTTCAGGCTCGCTGTGGTTTTACGAAAAAGGAACCCCCCTGGAGTTTTCTTTAAGCTCTTTTCAGACTCTCTAAACAGGAAAATATTGCCGAGCGACCTTTCTATTTTCACGCTCGATAAAGTATTTGAAGTATGCGTCCTTCGAGTGATAGTTTAACCCTTTTTCTGTCTCGTTGGACTATTGTACGAAAAAGGAACTGAGAGAGTTATCTTTTAAGTGTTTTTCCAAACTCTATAATCTTGAAAAACCTTCGAGTTTACTATCTCTGGACTCGTTAAACAAACATTGACAGACCCGTGATGGGACTGAACCACTCCTTCCTAGGGTTCGTTAAAAATACTCTGAGGGACT
>ML783661.1:311077-325813 GCA_009831015.1 Picea engelmannii
TAGGGGATATATATATTACAATATATTAGAATATTAGAATATTACAATGTAATAGTAATGCCATATTACAATGTAATATGGCATTACCATATTACATTGTAATATGACATACAATATGGTATACCATATTACAATGTAATATGGTAATACCATATTACAATGTAATATGGTAATACCATATTTCATGTAATTTTATTTTTTTTAAACCTAAATTCATCGTCGCAAGTTCGTCGGAAAAATTTTAATATTTTACCACACCCGTCGCTATAGCGACGAAACTTCGTCGCAATTTTCCATGAATATTCATCGCATATACAACATATGCATTGTAAATCTGGTTTTGAGATATTGCACTCGTCGATATTACCATGTATTTTCATCGCAAGATGCGACGGGCTTTCATTGCACATTCAGCAGTTGCGTCGTAAGTTATTGGCTTGGCATAAATTTTCGTCGCAATTGCGACGAAGTTTCGTCATAATTGCCACATTTATTCGTTGTTATTGCGACAAAATTGCGTCGTAATTGTGACAATGCATAGGGTTAACCGATATTGAAGGTGGTGACATGTGGAGAGCTAATTTCGTTGATGTTTCCATGCACACCTGGATTGTGGATATAGTGACGAAATTATTTCGACGAAAAAAATTCTCGGCTTTCGTGGAAATTGCGACGGATAAGTGTGGCAATATTAACGAAAAACCATTGCAAATTTGGTCATATGTACTAGTGTCACCCACTAAGACAAAGGCCCATAGATGTAGGTGAGATTAATGAACTTCGTTATCACTTCTCTTGTTATGTTTCACTATATTCATGCTTATGTTCAGATCTGAATATTTCTTTATGGTTTTCATGTTTCATTTATAATTCTTCCTCTTTCTTATAGTTTCCTAAATGGTATGTTAACTCATGCAATATAACTTAACCATTGTGATTTAAAAGATCTTTGCGGATCAAGAGGTATCATAGCTAGTTGACGGTTGGATTTTGAGTTTGCATGTTTACCAGGGAAAATCTCATCTCAGTTGAGAAAATGGTGTCTAAAGAGGGACTTTCTCAGGATGAGAAGAATATTCAAAAAACTCTCTTTTGCATGTCTGAGATGGTTAAAGTGTTGTATGAATATTACTTGGAAAGAAAGAGATCAAATCAAGTGAAATATTCAAAGAGAAATAAAGGAAAAAAAGAATTGAAGGAATTTCCTTCTACATCTATTTTAGAAAACATCTCTGAGGTATGTAGTGGAGGTCATTCATCAATTTCGTATTGTTCCCATCAAGATGGTTTTGGTGCATTTGAAAAAAATATAAGAGGTATAGGTTTGAGATTGGTAACCAAGATGGGATATGAAGGAAAGGGCCTTGGAAATAATGGCCAAGGTATCTTTAATCCCATAGAGGTTGTGGAGAGACCTCGTTATTTAGGATTGGGATATGGAGAAGAGGAGATTGGAGCATTCTCCAAGATGGGATCCAAAACATCAGAAGCAAGTAATGATTCAAAGGACCAACCTAAGTCATTGCAGGATCGATTCACGCAAGCTCATGGTGTATCACTCCTTGATGGTGATAGTGAGTGCAAATCATCTCCAAAGAAAAGTGAAGATCAATAAGAGAGGTATAATGGTCATGATTTTTCCAATTCTCTTTTTGATTATAAAAAATATAATTATGTAATCCTAAACTTGTGGAATATGTATCCTTGTACTTTTTGTCATTCACCCAAGCATTGTGTTGCCAAGTGTTGGAAGAGACAATCTTTGTACAAGAATTTTATGTCGACCAGGAAGGAGACACGACATAAAGAATCAACTCCACAATGGAGGAAAGAGAAGGGAAAACAAGTATGGATGCCCAAAACTCACTGCACTTATTGCAACAAGGGTGGACATCAAAAGGCTAAATGTTGGAAGCTTAATCCAGAGCTTCATCCAAAGGGGGAAAAAATGATTGTGCATGTACTCACAAAGGAAGAGACATTACCAACAAAGCAAGAGGAACATCATGAAGGAAAGAAAAGGGTCACTTAGTTTTTCCAGAAGTGGATGTCACATCTTCATTGTATTTTGCTTCCATTATTGTAATCACACATGTTGAAATGATGATCTGTTATAACATCATTTTTGTACCACATAGTGTTTTGTTTTTGTCCTTATGAGTATGTAATCAATAATTTCCATTTTGTAACCTTCTGGAGGACCAAAAGGTCTTTAGTGGGGAGGTGTGATCTAGAATTGGATCTAGGAGCTAGATGGGGCTCAAAAAGGCATAAAAATAAAAGTTCTCATAATATCTTCAAAACGAATGTGTACATAGGCCTCGACGTTACGAACCCAACGCAACTTGAATGAGCTCAAACTAACATCGTATTCTCAATATATCACGGTCTGCTCATTTTGTCAAACTGGTAAAAAATGGATACTGACTATACAATCCATACAGTGCCATGTGGAAACTGACTATATAGGTCGTATGCATGTACATATGACGTGGTAGGGTACAGTTGGTGCTAACATGGATAGATAGGTGGACCAATCAGGGGGTGACATGTGTCACCACTACAAGGGTGACACGTGGCATGTCTGTACGGTTGACATGGTAGGTTCGTACAACACGTGGCAAGGGGCTGATGTGGCAGGCAAAGTTGGTTGCTAACTAGGCTGACACCTAGGTAGAAAGATGGAAGAATAGGTGATTGACTCGTTGCATGTTCTCGACAAATAGTGTGGTGCCACATGGAACCCATTCATTGGTTAAATGTTTTATTACAAAATTTGGACTCCATAGGAGTCGACCGCATGACCTCTAACTGGGAGAACGACTTGGCAGAGCTGGGATAGCCATCTCACCCTCACATTAGTTCTTAAATATATATGACTTCATTTGTATTTAAGTTTGCAAGGTTTAATATGTGGGGGACTAGCCCCAACCCCTGACACACGACCTACCATGTAACATTTCCATGGGCCCAAGATTTAGCACCTGGTGTAGGTAGAATATGCTCCATCTCCCGATCCTTTGGAATATCCCATAGAACCCAGTGTATAATTGTTAGCGTGGACGTTAAGGGTTAGCCCCGGTCATTCAAGCTAGCTCACTGACCAGGGGCATAACCATTGGCTAAATGTTGGGGGGCTATTTTGGCAAGGTAGTGCATGGAGCTTGGAGGACAGGGCCATATGGCCATTTATGTGACCAGGGTCAGGAGCTAAGGACCAGACCAGCGTGCTAAGGCCACATGGAGGGCTCTATATGACTAGGGGCCCACAAATAGGTGGTTGCACCCTATTTAATTACAAAAAGTGGGTTTTTATACTTTGTAATATGATTTTATTTGATATTATTCAGTATTTTTAGAGATTTTTGGCCAATATTGGGGGATATTGGGCCCTTTTTGAGGCCAGATATTGGGGGAAAGCTGGGAGATGGTTACCAACTTCAGGACTATATAAATCAAAGGCTCTTGTATCCATGGAGGAGGTTCAAAATAGGTTTATGCAGAATAATTATTGATCTAAAGTTATTTTTATGCAGGGAAGCCATCGAGGAGAGCACCTTTGTAGGCCATTTCTAGGAGCTCCGTTCATCCGATTTCAGTGTCGTCAGTTTTTTTGGGTTCTTGAGATCTAGTAGAAAAAGACTAGATCAATTTGTAATCCTTTTGGAACTGTTATGATGTCCTCTTAAATATTTGATTAGAAATAAGAAATCCTCACCCACTGAGACAAAGACCTGGAGACGTAGGCGAGAGTGTCGAACTCTGTTATCACTTCTCTTGTTATGGTTTAATGTCTTCATGCTTATGTTTAGATCTGAATATTGCTTTATGGCTATCGTGTTTCATTTATAATTATTCCTCTTTCTTATAGTTTCTTAAATGGCATGTTAACTCATGCAATATAACTCAACCATTACCGTTTGAAATATCTTTCCGAACAAATTATCATCCAATAGTTATAGAGTAAATAAAAAATGAACAAATGAGCAATTATACACATACAAAGTACACTAGTGTTTTTACGTGGAAACCCAAAGTGTGAGAAAACCACGAAATTATTTTTCTTATATGTCTTTAAGAATTACATTCATTGGAAGCACCAACTTCCTTTGTTTTCCAGCTACAACTGGAAGGAGGCTCCAACCCCCTAATTTCTCAGGCTACAACCTGAGGGAAGCTCCAACTCCCCAATTCTCTGGATACAACTAGAAGGAGGATACAACCCCCTATGTTCTCTAGCTACAACCGGAAGGTGGCTACAACCAAATGTCCTTGCCCCTTCCAACCGCCCTTACGTAGAAGTAGAATGATGGAACCACTGTCACACCATCTTTGTGGGATATACTGTTGTAAACCTATACCAATCAACGTACACCAAACAACCTGTACCAATAACATGAACCATGCATGAGCCTGTATCTCAACCTATAATCAACATGTACCATAAACAAGTGCATCCACCATCCACCAACCTCTAACAAACAACTTGTAATCAACTTGTACCATAAAAAAGTGCATCAATCATGCACCAACCTGTACCTCAACATGTGCCATGAACAAGTGCATCAACCATGCACCAAACCTGTACAAATAACATGTCATAACGACCTTTCCAAACAACCTATCACAACAACCTATCTCATCAATCTATCAACCAAATCAGATCTACTCACCAAGATCAATCACCAAGACAACTCTCAAAGATGTGCATCAACCAAGCATAAAACAACAACTAATAATCATCACCAAGATCAACATGTGATTCTAATAATATACCAATACACGTATGTTACATCATCCATAAACCATGTGTCAACAATACTACTAACAAGTGCCTCCAACCATGTACCAAGTATGTACCAATCATGTATCAGTTACTCATCAACTACGACTCATCAATATGTAAAAACATCATCAACTATACACCTCATGTATGTGTCAACTCATCAACTACTTGTCTCAACCATGTACCCAACAACTACCTCAACCAAAATCCCTCATCAATTTCATCACCCAAATCTGATTTGTAACTCTATAATAGACCTGGTGTATAAGATCACATACCTGCAAACCTTCCTTAACTTTAACAACAAGAGACTAGCATTTTCATCAAACTTTACTTTAGTCTCACATGACTAATTTTTGATTAGTCAACAACCCTAACTTGAAATAATCATAACTATGTACCTATAATGAATAAAGATCTAAAAATGGTACAGAATGTTCTTCATTGTATTTTATGCAATTCCTCTAGACTTCACTACTTGGAACCTCTCAAAAAAGGAGTTATAGAAAAAATGGCATACCTTGTTGAATTCTGGCTTATTCTAGAGAGCGAACTTGTAGAGAATTCCCCACACAAAATATTTGTTGTATGAATCTGAACATTGTATAGAGAATACTACAGAATGTAATCTAACCAATACATTTGTTCTTACTGAATTTGGATATGTTATGAAGAAGTTATGACATTTTTACCTGAAACACATGTTTTAGACTAGTTTCAGGACTAGCCACAAACCCTATTTTCCACGGCGTGTAACTCCAAAAATACAAGGACCCACAAGATGAAATTTGTATCATAGATGCTTGGATATGTTTCTTCAATGGCCTCCCAATTTGACGATATGAATCATTCTAGAAAAAAAATTATTGCAAAAATGGTGAGATGACCTGTAAATAAAATACCTTAGAAAGCATCATCAAAAGAATTTATCCTTCCTTCAATTTTGGCCTTCTTTACTTCACCTTCCCTCTGAAATTCGGCTTATATATCCTTTGGTTACCTTAGTCACTTGTATATATTTAATATTCTCAAGTGTGATTAAAATGAGAGAGTCTTGCCTCTTATTTATACTCTCCAAGTAGCTTCCTTAGAAGCATCTTCTAGGCCAATTTGTCCACATAGACACTTTGTCAACATAGTCACCTATGTCCAACTTTTCCCAATTTTCCACTTGTCCATGTATCAAATATCCACTTGACCACTTAACCCATTTTCCTCATTTTAGTGTTAACCTTCTTATAACCACTTTCCATAATTAGAAATTTCTCCATTTACTTTATTATTTAATTAATCCTCCTTGACTTTGTCACTTCACTTTATTATTTAAATAATACTCTTTGATTTTGTCACTTCATTTTATTATTTAAATAATCCTCTTTGACTTTGTCACTTCACTTTATTATTTAAATAATTCTCTTTGACTTTGTCACTTCACTTTATTATTTAAATAATCCTCTTTGGCTTGGTCACTTCACTTTATTATTTAAATAATTTCTTCGTTGCAAGCACTTTGACTGTTTTGACCTTTTGGGGTTTCAAGCCAACCATATGAGGGTCCTTCAACTTTGTAAGGCAATAACTCTCAAACCGTGAGGAGTTATGTGACGTTCCACATACCACCAAAAATGGCATGACATGTACTATCCATATATAATATTCTTGCCTACAAATATATCAAAACTCATACCATTATACATAAAAAAAAATTGGGTCCATTACCCAAACCTTTGTGCTACCGGAATTTGCTACCATACTTTCTTCAAGGGTTGACATCAATGAAAACCAACTCAATTAATCAACAATATCCCCCTTTGGCATTGATAGAAACACTATGATGCAATAATGAAATCATATCACTCATGCTCCCCCTAGAACCATTCCTGCATCTCTGTGAATAATGCTCCCCCTGGAACCATGCTTCTATCCTCTGCATCTAATAAATATCTCCCCCTTTATCATTAATGACAAAGGTATCTTTCCATTCGGGGTTGCTCCCCCTAACTGACTCGTCTGATCTCCCAACCTGAACTGTCCTCTTTATGGTGCTTCCTCATGTACATCTAATACATATAAGATACGCATTCAAAAGCATTGATTTTGGAATAGAAATAACTTTGAGTCTCTAGCGAAGATACTCAAAGGCTTCCCATGGAAGTGGTTTTGTAAATATGTCTTCCACTTGTTATTTTGTGCCCACATATTCAACTCTGGTGTTCTTTTATGCAACCTGTTCCCATAGAAAGCGATACTTGATTGGAATGTTCTTCGTCTTGGAGTGCATCACTGGGTTCTTTGAGATACTGGTGGCACTTGTATTATCACAATAGATTGGAATGGGCTCATCATACTCAACCTGTATATATGTCAAAGTTTGTTTCATCCATAGAACCTGTGTACAACATGTTGATGACACAATATACTCTACCTCGGCTGTAGATAAAGATACTAATGATTGTTTCTTTCTTAGCCATGATACTAAAAACTCATCCAAGTAGAACGCTGCTTCACTGGTGCTTTGTTGGTCATCAATGCAACCTACCCAATCTACATCTGTGTAGGCAATAAGTGATAGATCCTTTCCTTTTGGATACCATAATCCAAACTCTTTTGTTCCTTTGAGATATCTGAAAATCCTCTTCACTACTAATACAAGTGATTCCTTTGGTGCTGCTTGAAATCATGCCACCTATCTAACTGCCTGCATTACATCTGTCTGGATGTTGTCACCTATAGTAGGCTACCAATCATTGACCTGTATTGCCTCTGATTTCTATAATTTGAATCATCATCTTTGCTCAACTTTCAACTGGTTTGCATGGGAGTGATAACTCGTTTGCAATATTCCATTTCGAACCTCTTTAGAATTTCTCTGATATACTTGGTTTGAGAAATAAAAATTTCTTGGTTTCTTTGACATATCTGAAGACCCAAAAAAAAGGATAATTCTCCAAGTATTGAAATTTCAAATTCATTATGGTTATCCTTTGCAAATTTCTTGATGTAGAGGTTGTTGTCTGCTCTTCCTTTCCATAGTTCATAGGGATGTTTGTCATTGTTTTTTATAAGCATTACTCTATTTTGAATGTGAAATGTTGTATGTACTGCATGTGTCCAAAAAATACCTGTCAATTTGGAATCCATTAGCCTTGTTCGAGCCATTTCCTGTGTAATTATCATCCATTATGATAATGTTCCTTTGTCTCTGAACCACTCTCTGAACCAATCTATGAATCCATGCTCTTTTCCACTGTCATATATCTTTCCAAACCTACTAAGTGTTCTTACGAATCCATATTTGTCCATACTGTCCAAGACTCTACTTGCACAATTTTTCATAATGTTGACCCATTTATCACTATACTATCATGAAGTCTTGAATAATATATCAAACTGTACTTTTGCTAATCGAATGCTCTGGATCTGTCTTCTCAAAATCTGCAACCTTCTTGAAGGATGGTTCTTTGTTCTTTCACAACTATCCTGTATACTCCCCCTATCTAATATTCATATTACCTAGGAGTCCCTAAGCTAGATGGATCAGAACAATTTATACTCTGATGTGTATTCATCATCATCTTCATTGGTAGATTCATCATCTCTCTGAGCTCTGACTTCTTTCTTTCTGTCTGTGGATTCATATTTCACTATAATGCCTGAAAGTACAATCTCTTGAAGCTGTTCCTTATTTACATGTCCTTCTTTTCTTTCAGTTATTTTCCAAACCTTTCTGTATCTAACATCTTTCTTTTTCTCTGTAGAATTTTCTTCATCTCGTTTTATTTCCAATCTTGCAATCTCTGGGACCTGTTATTTTTTCACCTGTTCTTCGTTTTTTCTTATCCATACTTTCTTATATCTAATATCAGTGTTATCTTTCATGGAAGTATCGATCGTGCTTCTACAATCACTAGCTATGTGTCCATAGCTATGACATTTGTAACATTCAATGTTACATGGGGTCACATAGGCATTTCTTACTTGACCATTTTTATAATCCCTGCAATCTGCAACCTTATGTCCAAAATTAGTAAAATAAAAACAATGACCATAAAATAAATTTGCATACCTGGGAGTAAATGATCTTTTTTGTGGTATAGTCCTTATGAAATTATGCCTTGACTGATCATGATCATGATTGAATCTTCTTTTTGGCTTGAACATGGATGGTCTTCTTGAAGATGTATCTTCAATAGTTTTCTTAGATTTTGGTTGACCATGATTATTTCCTTTGAGTACTTCTGCATAACTCTTTCTATTTTCTTCATTCTTATTTTCTAGAAACCTAGAGTGCTTCTCTGCATTCTCTATAACTGATGTAGATTTTTTTGTCTCTTCAACGTTCTTGTTGAGCTTGATGATTTTACTTCTCAATGTGACAACTTCTTCTTCAAGCTTCTCAACCTCTTCTTCTTTCTTAATTATCTAAGACTTCATGACTTCTTCTGTTCTTTTCGCTTCTTCAAGATTAATTTTTAATGTGATTATTTCTTCTTCAAGTCCTTTCTCTTCTTGACCAAACTCTGCCTCAAGATGGTTTAGATCATTATTTCTTTCCTTAAGATGATCTGTCAATATATTCTCTCTCATTTCTACTTCATCCTTCTGTGCTACTATGTTGGCTTCCAAATACTGCTTTTTATATTCAATATTTTCTTCGATTTTTTTAGCTTCTTCTAGCTGAGTTCTTAAGTTCTCGATGACCTGTTGGGATTCTTCAAAATTGTGAACACTTTCCTTTTGTTTCATCAATTATTTCTTGAGTGACTTATTTTCTTCTCTTAGTTCATCTAAAGCACTAATCAATTCTTCTTCATAACTGTCTTCCTTTTCAATTAGTTTTTCTGTCTCATTTCCTTCATGAAATTCTATTTCAAGATGTCCACGTTTTTCACAATCAAAGAAAAGCAACATACCTCTGGTGATTATGTACTCTTCATCTTCTGAATCTATTTGACATGATGAACATAATTCTTCTTGATCTGTATGTGCATCTTCTTTGGCATTTTATGAATATGCGATGGGTGAAGAATATATGTCATGTAACTTATCCCAAATTTATTTTGCTGATGAACATTTCCCACCCTTTTCTCTTACTGTATTAGGTAATTCTTCCCAGATGAAATCCATTTCTATTTTGTTATTCTTCTTCAATTCCTTCTTGCTTGCAATCTTTTCCCTTTTTGAACTATCATATCCTGTAACAACTGATAGCCAAATATAATGTCCCTGTGCCTGTAAAAATACTTTCATTCTTATTCTCCACATCTCATACTTAAAACCATTCTGACAATTAAACATTGGTACTCCATCCTCAGAATAATCCATTATCTCCTTCCAATGGTTAAATTGTTTCCTGAAGGAATCGACTATGATACCAACTTTTGGATTAATGAGAGGGGGGGTGAATCAATAATAGATAAATTGAATCCTTTTTAACCACAATATGCAAGTGTTATATCAATGTAGCATTATCATCCAATAGTTGCAGAGTAAATAAACAATGAACAAATGAGAAATCATACACATAAACAATACACCAGTGTTTTTACGAGGAAACCCAAAGAGGGAGAAAACCACATAATTCTTTTTCTTATATGTATTTAAGAATTACGTTCATTGGAAGCACCAACTTCCTTTGTTTTCCAGTTGCAATTGGAAGGAGGCTCCAACCCCTTAATTTCTCAGGATACAACCCGAGGGAATCTCCAACTCCCCAATTCTCTAACTACAACCAGAAGGAGGATACAAACTGATATGTTCAAGGGATACAACCGAAAGGTGGCTACAACCAAATTTTCTTGCCCCATCCAACCTCCCTGACGTAGAAGTAGAATGATGGAACCACTATCACATTATCACTATGAGATATACTGTTGTAAACCTGTACCAATCAACCTGCACCAAACAACATGTACTAATAACTTGAACCATGCATCAACCATACATCAACCTGTACCTCAACCTGTAATCAACTTGTACCATAAATAAGTGCATCAACCATGCACCAACCTATACCTCAACCTGTACCATTAACAATTGCATCAACCATGCACCAAACTTGTAGAAACATGTCACAACAACATGTCCAAACAACCTATCACAACAACCTATCTAATCAATCTTATCAACCAAATCTGATCTACTCACCAAGATCAATCACCAAGACAAATCTCAAATATGTACATCAACCAAGCATAACACAACAACTCATAATCATCACCAAGATCAATATGTGCTTCTAATAATATACCAATACAAGTATGTTACATCATCCATAAATCATGTGTCAATAATACTACTAACAAGTTCCTCCAACCATGTACCAAGTATGTACCAATCATGTATCAACTACTCATCAAATATGACTCATCAATATGTACCAACATCATCAGCTATACACCTCATGTATGTGCCAACTCATCAACTACTTGTCTCAACCATGTACCCAACATGTACCTCAACCAAAATCCCTCATCAATTTCATCATCCAAATATGATTTGTAACTTTGTAATAGACCTAGTGTATAATATCACATACCTTCAAACCTTCCTTAACTTTAACAACAAGAGACTAGCATTTTCATCAAACTTTACTTTAGTCTCACATGACTAATTTTGGATTAGTCAACAACCTTAACTTGAAATAATAATAACTATGTACCTGTAATGAATAAAGATCTAAAAATGGTACACATTTTTCTTCAGTGTCTTTTGTGCAATTCCTCCAGAATTCACTACTTGAAACCTCTCAAAAAAGGAGTTATAGAAAAAATGGCATACCTTGTTGAATTCTAGCTTATTCTAGAGAGTGAACTTGTAGAGCATTCCCCACATGGAATATTTGTTGTGTGGATCTAAAAATTGTACACAGAAAACTACATACTGTACTCTAACCAATACATTTGGTCTTACTGAATTTGGATATGTTATGAATAAGTTATGACATTTTTACCTGAAACACATGTTTTAGACTAGTTTCAGGACTAGCCAAAAACCCTATTTTCCACGACGTGTAAATCCAAAAATACAATGAGCCACAAGCTGAAATTTGTATCATAGATACTTGGATATGTTTCCTCAATGGCCTCCCAATTTCATGGTCTGAATCATTCTAGAAAATAAGTTATTGGGAAAATGGTTAGATGAACTATAAATAACATACCTTAGAAAACATTGTCAAAAGAATTTATCCTCCCTTGAATTTCAAATTTATTTACTTCACCTTCCCTCTGAAATTAGGATTAGATATCCTTTGGTTACCTCAGTCACCTGTATATATTCAATATTCTCAAGTGTGATTAAAATGAGAGAGCCTTGCCTCTTATTTATACTCTCCAAGTAGCTTCCTTAGAAGTATCTTCTAGGCCACTTTGTCCACATAGTCACCTATGTCCAACTTTGCCCAATTTGTCACTTGTCCATGTATCCAATAGCCACTTGACCACTTAAACCATTTTCCTCATTTTAGGGTTAACCTTCTTATAACCACTTTCCATAATTAGAAATTTCTCCATTTACTTTATTATTTAAATAATCCTCCTTGACTTTGTCACTTCATGTTATTATTTAAATAATCGTCTTTGATTTTGTCACTTCACTTTATTATTTAAATAATCCTCTTTGACTTTGTCACTTCACTTTATTATTTAAATAATCCTCTTTGACTTTTTCACTCCACTTTCTTATTTAAATAATCCTCTTTGACTTTGTCACTTCACTTTATTATTTAAATAATTTTTTCTTTGCAAGCACTTTGACTTCTTTGACCTTTTGGGGTTTCAAGCCAAACATATGAGGGTCGTTCAACTTCATTAGGCCATAAATATAAAACCGTGAGGAGATATGTGGCATTCCACATATCACCGAAAATAGCATGACATGTACTATCATATAGAATAGTCTTACCTACAAATATATCAAAAATCATACCATTATACATCAAACAAACTTGGGTCCATTACCCAAACCTTAGTGCTACCTGAATTCGCTACCAGACTTTCTTCAAGGGTTTACATCAATGAAAACCAACCCAATTAATCAACATAGAAATGGTCATTTCAGGCCTCGAAAGGGCTAAAAATGGGTGTATATATGGTGAAATAGGCGTCATTTTTACATTTACCTTGTTGAAATTTTATCTCTAGTGTAAAAATCCTTACCCCTTCAAACTTATTGCGTATATTGTGAGAGATTCAACTTGTGAAATTCCATTTCTTCTTGACCATGCAAGCCCTCAATCCATGATATTTATTTTGAGTGTTTCCTTTCTTAGTGTAGATGATTTTTAGGGTGATGGGAGACCCTACAAGATGCACTCTGGCATAACTGTGACTTACCACCCTATAACCATGACCAGAAGGGTCTAGTTTCACCTATCATGGAAACAACCACAATCGTTTGCATCTTCTTGAGGAAACAGGCACAACCAATCTCCCAAAAGACAAAAAATTACATTTATATCTTAGTTTTTTGTCACAATTTCTTTACTACTCATTAATGTATAACCTATCTTGACTATGCAGGTAGGTATTCCACCATGGTAGAGTGGAAAGAAATAGAGAATGAGGATGTTTATGTGACATCCATGAGGTTCAACACACATTATATGCACTGAGTTATCGTAGGATACTAAAAATATTTAAGAGATAAAACACGTGATCATAAATTATGCTATTGGGGAGACTAGTTGGGACGTGGGACCCTGCCCAACAAGTTTTAAAAGTGAGACATGAGATATTGACCCTTGAGATTGAGGACATATACTTCATCATAGGACTCTCCCAATATGGGGAGACAATAGTCTTGAAAGGTGGAAAGGGTGGAGTAATTGACTTCATAGATGACTACATTGGTGCTCACTCTTGTCTTGGATCATAGAAGAATAATAATCAATTGTAGATCAAGGATGTGGTGGAGTTACCTATTTGTACTATCCTCTTTTCTATGAATCTAATTTTTGTCTCTACAAAACCCCAACTTTCATTGAGGGCTCATGTGCATTATGATTTTGAGTGCCTCAACCCTACAATGCTTGATTGTTATACTAGACTATTGGTTAGCCTTAAGGACTAGTTGACATGATGTAGTATAGGTTGATAGAAATAGTTAATCTATGGCTCAATATTAGTTTCATTCTTCCTAGAGAGGGTTCCCCACATGAGACTACATGTCTCGACACTATTTACAAGGAATATTGAGCCTAATATGAGGAAATGGACAAATTGCATGGCCCATATTGGTGGAGGTATACCCCTTAGTACATTTGGTCAGGACTTCTTCGATTGGTGGGATATAATATACCGAAATTATATTACATTTATTATAGTAATGTAACAAAAAAATATCATGTAATAATAGTCATAGGTGTTTATGGATTAATCCGTGAGTGCGGACACAAACCGATCTCCCTAGATCCACCTGGATCTAGAACAAAACAGGACAGAATATACCGCTTTCCCTAGATCTAACTATTGAATTAAATTGGAAGTGAGAAGAAGATATGTACCTTGTAATCGCTTCCTTGGTCTCTATTGTTCCTTGCTTCGCTCCAGCGCTCTTGTGCAGTCAAGATCAAAACAGCACAAACCAACCAAAGTGAAAGAAAATAATATATTCAATAGCTAATCTATACATATGATCAAGGAATTATGTAATAAAGTGGATCTAACTTTATGGGAAAGAAACATATTACTGTATCATATTAAATGTGAAAGAGATATTACAACCGTTGCCTTGATGTCGTAAGGTCCCTTCCAACTGTCCTTCCTTCCCCACACACTTCTTGCTCCAAGGATTCTGAAACCATAGATCTGATAGCAGCTCACAATCTATCTTGACAAAGCAAATCTCAAAGCCACTCTAACCAAGCTAATAATTCCAAGCCAACCAAAAGCTAAGAACCCACAAGCTACCAAAAGCTCAAGCTAACTTTCTCCATGAGAACTCTTCTC
>ML783661.1:336052-348318 GCA_009831015.1 Picea engelmannii
TGAGAGGGGTGCTCGTTTCCACCCAACCGTAGGCGTAGCGACTCCAAATGGATTTACCACTAGCCACCCCCGAGCTGAGACCACGATTTCCTGAGACTTGCGTCTTCCTGTATTCCAGTGTCCAAGAGCGAAGGTTGCAATCCCTCCTCCCTGCGATCACTCACTCTGCGTAGAGATTGCCAGAGTTCCCCTCGCGTCTCCCCTCCGTCAATCGTTCCAGCCATACGCCTTATCCTCTCGCGAGGTTGCGTGTGGCACGATTACCCTCGCGCTGGTCAGTCATGATGGCTCTACGGATAGGCGGTTCACCTCCCCATCCCTCATCAAGCCATCAACCTACCAGCCTGCAAGGCATTTATTTCAGGGCTAGCGAGCCGCTTTTGGTTCTCCGGGCCAGTGGAGTCCAAATACGGTATTTTAATTCTTGGTGGAAGTTAACGCCCCTTTTTCAAGGTGCCCTGCACCACCATCGTGGTCTCTTTTCCGCACATCCCCTCTCAGCAATTCTGCAATAAATTCAATAATATTCAATCTATCATTTACATTCATTGACCTCTTCCTGCAGGTCCATTTACAGCACATATTCCTACTTATGAGTTTTTTCCATAGTCCTTGGCCAGTTCAGTTATACGGTGTTACATATATAGTGTTGGTTTTCCCATTAAAGGATTTCCAGGGTAACTATTGGCTCTATGTTCTCATTGGTATTTCTATGTGTGTGGATTTTGTGTTGTCTTTAATATCTCTCTCTCTATATTTTAACACCCATGCCTAGGTATATTTTCCTTGCAGATATAACCAAAAAAAATGGTTTAGTTTTTCATGCCATTTTCAATAAAGACATTGTAGGCTATGAATACCTAAGTAAGTTAATAATTTATTTAAAGGGAATCTATCCAAAGTAAGAAAGGATGTTGTAACATCCTCGACCACCAACAGGCCTGGCCATGCCACTACTCAAGCGCTTTACTTAGCTCCGAAACCATTTGTAACATCCCCAACCATCCATGCTAGGCCACGCTATGCTAGAGAACACTTATGTTCTCTGTGCGGAACATACTGTAACATACTCAACATCCAAACTGAGCTATGCCACATACAATATTCTATCTGCATGTGATTAAAACATATCCATGCACAAAACTCTTACGGAAGCTTATATTTAAAATGTGAACAGAAAAATATGTTATGTAAATGCACAGATTCACACTGAAATAGAAGTAAACATATACATGCAACATATACAAACAATACCCATAAAAATAAACACAGTTATAATTGCACATATGATAACCCATAAAAATATGCACATAAATAACAATGCATCATGTAAATTTATCACATAGTTGACACTTATCTTGGTAAGAATGTCACCAACTGCGTGTAGACCTTCCATGAACCTCCCAGCCTTAGACCACACTGTTCATCACTTTCAACAGTGAGTCACCCCCGATATGGGACTAAACTCCACTCGGGTAAAGGGTTCCTAACCAGGCTAATGGCTCATGGAAAACAGGAAAGACTCCATCACATTTTCTTACTCAAACTAACAGCCTATAGTCTCTCATTCCCCACATTCCTGTCCCACCCAAGGAAGTGTGTCCCTTCTCTACTCAACCTTCCCTTGGCTACCCCACTTCCCTTCCAGGGCTTCAACAACAGGCCAGACAGGAAGTCTCAGAGCCCTATAGCTGTAGTTTAGCACCTTCAGGAAATCAATTCCCAACAATTCTCTCACTCAAAGAATTTCTCACGGGCCTGACAACCTGCCTCTTTAATATCCCATGGGCCAGACAACTCGCTTCTTTATTCCAACTCCCATGCTCACCAACTAGATGAATAGATATGGCTATGGATACAGGTTTAGGTACAATGACTTGAAGTTATGGAGGTCAACTGACTACATGAGTGAAATCTCCTCAGACGGCTGCATGGATGAATGCATAATACAAAAAATGATGGAAGAAGTGATGGAAAGGAAGTAAGTCCCCACAATATGTATGCATGTCCCCAACTTGACACTTGTCATGTTGGGAGCTACTTTGGCCCACTTGTCCCCAACTTTAGAACTTAGGATAACATAATTATCCATACTTTATACTTTAAGAAATATTAATATAATATTATGTTTTGGATTAAGATCCCTAGCTTATCCCTTTTCCTTAAATTTTGGTCCCCACCCTTTCCCCGACTAGTGAAATTTAGTCCCCCATCTCTTTTATCGTGGTCGGTCTATGTGCATCGATGTATTTATATTAATTATGAGACATGTACAAAAACATGCACACTGGCCTTTAACATCTAGGCTCTCCAGCCTAATAAAAACATAAGCATCCTAGCTTATAATAACTGGCTCACCAGCCTATAAAATATAGCATATACAGAAAGGTTCATTAGCCTCAATATCACGCACACTTAAGATGTTGCGCGTGGTATCCTGGGATGTCCATCATTTTACTGTGCAGTACATGCGTGTACTACACCATGGAAAATGAAATCCATAAAGATATCAAATAGCTCACCATCTTAAGTACGTTATTACATTTACAGTTAGGGTTCTACCTGGGGATATTACAGATGCAAAGCATGTTTTTTAAGGTTTGGATATATTTTTCTAGATATTATGAAGTCTAAAAGTCCAAGTTTTTGTTTAAACTTCAATCTTCAGTGATTATTTATATGACCCTTTAGGAAGGGATTTGAATAGAGACATTGTTAGGCTATGGTTATACTATATTTCATGAAATTCATGTCCTTTCCTCACTTCCAATATCTCCACTAATATATCAATGTAGCGAGGCTAAGTTTCAAAGTTCAATGATCAAGAATCATACTCTACACACTATAAAATAATCTTGTATGATTTAGCCAAGAAACACTCAAGCTTTAATTTGGCCTAGGGAATCCAAGTTTGAATTTGAGTAGGCACCAAATCATTCACCACATAAATCCCTTTATGATACATCCTACGAGATAATATACAAGGAGATTCAAGTAGGTGTTTTACATTCATAGAGATAAGCAAAGACCATTAGATACAATGGAAGTTGAATGAAATGCCCATATTAAGAGCCAGTTATTTCTAATACAAAATGGCTCAATGGTATTATAGGACTTCCACATACTTTGAGCCAAAAAAGCACCTTGAATTTTGATAAAGTAAGAGTGAATAGTAAAGTTTCCAAGGGAATCCCCTTTTAGGCAGGTTTCCCATAGGGAGCTCTTAGGACAACCCAAAAATAATAAGGACTTTCTAGGCATAATTCCCATCAACATCTCTAGCCATCCATTTTGCACCAAAAAACTTATATTAGAGCCTAATGTTAATTATTACAAGGCCCCCATACTCCCTCAAATACAACAAAACTACCAACTAACTTGAATAAATCTCTTTCTTTGATCTATCTAATACTAGAGAAATGAGTAAAGGGATTTTTTTGAACTAAATTTTAAAGACAACACACCCATATATAAGAGTACTACACATGGGTGGCTACCACGATTCTAGTTTTAATTATATTGTGGTAACTAGTGCAATTGTCTTGGTGATTGATTTCTCAATATTTTTCAACCTATTGGACTACAACCCCCTATATGTCCCTAGGGGAGGCTCAAAAGGAAAATGGGATTCATAAAGAACTTGATTATTTTCCCTTGTTGAATGAAAGTCTAGTTTTGGTTAGAGAGATAGAAAATAATTGGCCTCTAACTTTTCCCATAGCATTGTGTCTTGGCCAATTGAATATTCGATATTGAATCCAAGAAAAAATTATTAAGATATTCCACAATGTTGATAGACTAGGACATCAAATCTTCAATAATGGTAAAAAAAAATCATTAGTGAATTTCCTCTTAACTACCAAGAAAAGATTTATATTTTGTATAATAATTCCCCGCACCATCCCCCTACTAACCTTTAAATTGAGTAGATAGGCCAAATCTTTATAAATTAGAACGTAAAGGGTTGGGGATAAATGGTATCATTACCTAAAGAAATGGAACATGTTAACTAATTTATATTTTCCATGGATTATAAAGAGACAAGTAGAGGCATCACCAAAATAATTTCCACACTTTGAATAAAGGCCCAGTCCCTAATGATTTAAACATGGAAAAAATAAAGGAAACTCGACCCTGTTATAGGATTTATCAAAGTAAATATAAATAAATAGTGCATAAAGGCCAAAGGATCAATCCCATTCCATGCCCTACCATACAAAAATTATGTTGTTTATGATTTAACACCCTTTAATGAAGGATGTTTGTTAATACCAAATAATGCTTGGTAGCGCGTGTTTCATCCTTAGAGATAGTGCCTTGGTTAGAATTTTGTATGACATGTTAAGTAGGGTAATGAGTCTCGAACAAGTAATGACCTCTAGGTAACTAGTCTTAGGGATGAATTCGATGAGACCTTGATTTAATATGGTCCCCGAGGATTGAGATACAAGAGTTTCTTAGAAATATTTGAGCAGATTTGGACCCACTAACACCCAAGTAGCTTTGTAAAATTCACATGGAAATCCATCCAATATAGGGGCCTTTTCATTTTACATCTCATGTAAGTAATATTTGATATCATCAAGTTAAAATCATACATCACAAGATCACTATTGATATTCAAATACTTTGTAGGGAGTAAAACTGAGGAACTTCTAGATAGATACATGCCTTTCTTTAGTAGGTTTTTGGGCCTGAAATACCATTGTGTAGTGCTTAACAAACTTGGATTCAATGGATTTATCTCTAGTGGTGTGGCCATGACCCTTTTTTAGCATTGGTATGTGTTTACTCACATAATTGGAGGATAGATATTTGAAGAAGGTGTTGGTGGGAAATCACCTATTTTGATTCAAGAGCATTGTGTAAAAATTTTAGAACCTTTCAATTGGATGAATTCATCCACTCAATGAATATGCCATAATTTTCCTAGATGCATTTTATTATCTACATCATAAAGGAACCAAATAGGTTCCTTCTGTGGTTCTTCTATTCCTCTTGCATGACCTAGTCATTTTCCCATTGAATTCTATCTATCTAATAGTTTTAGGCTCTAAAAAGGAATTTCATATGAAATGGAACATTCTAACCAAAGTATTTATCTTGTGTATCAATGTCGTTAAGGGACCAAAATTCATAAAGTATAGATGCATGCAATGCACCTAAGACCCTAGAGATGGGATATATTAAGGATATAACTAGTTCTTGGTAGCCACATTTTATGTGCACCCCAAAATATGATAACTAAATCTATTGATTGTATAAAATAATGGTTGTGGAAACCATGGAAATTGAAAATTATCCATTCACATCAAAATAGAAAAAATGATTCTCGGGAAAAAACTATATCTAGATGTTGATAAATTCAACTAGCACCCTTATGAAAGTTGTTCTAGGTAAACCAAGGTAACATAGAGTGATGTTTGGTGTTATAATTGGTATCATAAAGCCCATGATGATATCTAAGATACATGTAATATTCTTTCTCACTAGAGGGTAGGTAGACTAGAAATGATCCCTATTAATCTTTTGAATACTCCATCATTTAAGTATCTCCACAAATAATCTATGACACATAAAGAATCACATTAGCAATATAACACCAAAAGGTTTCCCTCTCTCTAGATTTATTTAATTCATATATATTGGCCAACCCAAGGAGATAATCATCCAAATTAATAAAAATATTTACTAATCATCAAAACCTTGGTCAACAACTACATAAAAAAATTTAAAAGAGACCATAATAGAAACCCATCCTTATTTATCAAAAAGGTTATAAAAATAATACTTAGTGCTTGAAAAAATTTACATACAAGGCCATATGCATCATAAATCCTATGATTTTGAATTATTTCAAACATAACACTTCTTCCCCACCAAGGGAACTCAAGATTTGGTGTATAATATATATTTTCCTAGGGCTTCCTAATCCCCAAACATTCCATGAAGTCACTTGCATCATAAACCTAGTACATATTCCATCTTTTCCTCATTATCTTCTAGGTTCTAAAGAACACTGAAAAAATTATCACCATTAAATACGTCACTGATAAAAAAATTCTTTGGCCACTTTGAGCCATCCACACCAACCAAGGAATCTTGATATAATATAGATTTAGTGTTTGTAAAGAAAACTTTATTTACCTCATTGCTTGCTTGAGAAGGAGTAAGTAGGTTCTTGTTAGGGTAGTGCCAAATCCTATCATAAGATAGGTTTCAATGGCTATGTTGGAGTATATACACAACATTCCACTTTTCAAGGGACATCCATGTCTAATTTTAGTCATCCCTAAAAACTAGGGGGTTGCCTATTTTTAGCATTGTTATTTATAACAGATTTAAGATATGACATTGACTTGGAAACTAATAGCCACTAGATTTGGATAACTTATCCCCTTAATAAGTGAACATATCATTTATTATTAATGGACTCAATCTTATCATTTACCACTTAGTGACTCATGGTATTAACTCGTGGTATTGATCCATGGTATGGACCCATGGTATTGAGTAGTTAAGAATTGACTAAATCTAACTAGTGCACAAAGAACCCCAACCTTATGTGCAATTAATTTTCTCCTTAGAGAGTCTATATATATTGTACTCATGTCAAAAATTAATATTCAAGAGAATTTGAATTGGTTCTTTAGAAATATTGTCTTTTCAAGTGTTATTTCATTCACTCTTCTCTCTTTTTCTTGCAATTTTGCTAGTGTAGTTTTTTCCCGCAACTAGATCCTAACTTGTGCTTAAAATCCTACATGGTATTAGAGCACTAGAGTGGATTGTGATGAAAAATAAAATTTTATTGTAGGTTTTTCAAATATTGAACAACCTAAAGAGAATGGAACAACCATCTACATCAATGATTCTTACCCAATCAATTATTTTGAATGGAAGAACAAGGTTTTCATTATCTTCATAGGGATAGGAATTTATCAAATCACTATGGGAATTGAAGAAGAGCCCAATTATGCCAATGAGAAAGATTGTTTTCTCAATAGACAAGATATGAAATTCAGGCTAATATCCTTTTCAATTTCTCAATAATTTCTCTTCCACATAGAATCATCTATTGGAATACAAGTGTCGTTAGACCAAAACCCACATGAATTAGTCTCCTCCACAATTGATGTAGTTAGGATCCATGAGAGGGGGTTAACCCATCTCTTGAAAATCATGGGAAGAATTGAACCGAATGTCCAACAATATCCCCCTCCTAGCATGTGTCAGGAGAGTTTCAAACATGAGACTTGCTTCCCTGATACCATTTGTTGGACTGTGATTTTCATTAGACCCAAACCCGCAAGCATTAGTCTCTGCCACAATTTCCATATTTAGGATCCACAAGAGGGGTTTAACTAGACCCAATGTCCAACATCATCTACCAATATCGATGAAGTATGGACCACACTATAGGTTCTCTTTGGGAAACATAATGATTTTGAAGATTGCATATTAGAGAATGCCAAGAAAAATCCTAAAGAAAATCCATTGGAAGATCTAGGTAAGGGACATGCTCTAAATATTATTTCTTCCTCACCTAATATTTGGATTTAATATTTGGGGAATAGGTTATTGTATCCTTCCATAGATAGAATTTTCATTGAAGGAAGTAAGAATTTTAGTGAATGCCCCCTGCATGCATTCCAGGAACAACTTGCAACATATTTTCTACCTCTTCCGAAAGACAATCTCATAGAGTATTCTTCATGTTATATGGATTAGATTTCAGATAAGATTTAAAAATATGATTTATAGGTTAATGAGAATGCTTTTAATAATCCAGATCTTGGACCACGATGGGAAAAACATACCCAGTAAGTCCCCATACTAATGGGTGAACTTACTGATCCAAGGAGAACAAGATCTCAGTTTTAGGGTGTTTTGCATGCCCTCACAACTACTGAGCCATTATAACCCATGCATATATATATATGGTTCTTGCATCTCATCCCCATCCCTATGAAGAGGTTGTATGAAACAATTATTGTTAAGATGCCATGAATAATGAATACAATTTCCCTCATTAAGAACCACTCATGGTAGTTGGATCCTCTTCCATACAATCAAAGAAAGTGGATAGATAAGGGATTCTCACTGGTGCATTCACTTCACCAAATATATACAAACATATACAACATTTTTGGATGTTTGGGCTGACCCGGGTTCTACTTTAGGTTTCCAACAAAACCCTGCAAACCATCGACTCTTCTGGAGCCCAGAAGGCAACACTGTGCACATAGTGCACATTGAATTCTCACTCGATATGGATTTATGGGTGACTGCAACACCCAGATGTATGCAGCCTTGGAAGGGATGATGTTGTGGGGATGTTAGGCAGATTTTTAATTCAACATTAATCAGATATATTATTATAATACAACATTATATCCATATCTACCATTATGTAACCATTTAATATTCATTCTGCAGTAAATATCATGACTATTCTAGTGTACGCTGCATTTTACTACTACAGTTTCATCCATTCAACATAACTAACAAGAGACAAAGAAAAAATTCCACACAAATACACAAGTTTTAATGTGGTTCATCCCTTGGGCTACATCCACAAAGATCTGACATTCTTCGCTCTTTTATTATTCTTCAGCAAAAGTCATAGTGTTGCGCACATTGCATCTAAATATAGACGTAGCTATTGATAATGGTGTTATTGGTGAGGATGACAAGATCACACCAAGTTCCACATCTTGCGACCTTACCCTCAGTTACAACGCATATATCTAAAAAATAGAATCATCTCCAAAACTAGCTCCACAACTAGGTCGCTCAAGCAATAAATCTTTCTCTCATACCTTACTAGATCTCCTCGTATCTTACCATACATATTTATACTACAAAAAAATGGGTTAAAACCCATTACAATAATGAAAAAAACCATAACCCACTAACCCTAGGTGAGTTAGGTTTTTCCACTTTCTAACTTCCAGTGTGTGGTTGACCTGTGTCCTTCTTCCTTTGACTTTCCTACTTCCTCACATCGTTTTTCCGTATTATCTGGCACACACTCCTTTTCTGGTCCTTTTTCTAACTATATTCCTAGATTGTTGCATTGTTCCCCAAAATGTCTTGTGCCAACATGCCCCCAACACTCACCTGTGGCTCATCCCGAGCCACTCAAGTAGTGTGTGCCTCTTGCATTGACTTGTACAACTCCGAGAACTTTCTTGAAATGTCTTCAACTTTAGAATTTACCTATTCGTTCTTCTCTACAATAGTCTCTACAATCTGCACAATGATAATATCCTTCAACAATTATTCATTATTCAATCCAACCTGTGAAATCTAACCCTTATCTACATCAATCTTTGTTAGCATTTTCTCTGCTAATTCTTGTAGTGGTTCCAACTATGTCTGCTTTGCCTTCTTTTCTACTTGTATGTTTTTCAATTCTTCATGCAAGTTCTTTAGTTCTTGCATACTCCTTAATCTATCCGAGATTGTCATCGTATTCTAATTTTTCTTAAACTCTTGTATTGTTGTGTTTACACCTTCTTCTTTTTGGTCTATCTCCTGCAGTTTTCCATCCTCCTGGAGATATTTCCATAACTTCGTTCTTTTTTTGTACAAATTTGTGATTTCTTGAATGCTCAATGCGATACTCTTTGTATGACTTGTAACCTCCCACTCACTTTGTGTTTTAACTTCTGGTGGGGTGCCAGGTGCTAGTAGATCAATCAGATATGTAATGTGATTCCTATAAGACTCCATAGCTTGCTCTATATTTTCAATCTTCTCCTCTTTTTGTATGTTCCCTTCCTGCGCTCTATCAAGAATTATTTTAAACACATCCTCCACTTTTTTATTTATTCTGCTAGTGTGTTTCTTTATTGTATCTCTCTCAAACTGCACCTAATGGAAATTCACTGCCCTATTTAATTCATTTTCTAGTTGTATACTTGTCACATATGTGCATTCCCTTGATTGAATCTCCTCTGCAACATTGATTTCAAGTTCATACAACGACTTCGTTGGAATCGTGGGAAGTTCCAAGTCCAAATGATATATTTCTTTCAATGGATTTTGCATTGTCTCCTCATCCACTTGAAACATTTCTTGAGTTATGAAAAACATTTCACTCCCCATTGATATTATCTATACTGTCTCTTGCATTGGAACTGATTTTTCTTGAGACGTTTGATGTTGCACCTATTTTTTCTATAGCGTTGTAGTAAGTTGCAATTGTTCCAGTCCCTCCTTAACCTCTGTCAACTTCTTGACTCTGTCTTCCTTTTTCTTCTCTACATCATACCACGCCTCTACTACGCAGTCCTATAATTTATATGCAACCATATCGATGTCATAGTCTGTCAATGTGAGCTCAGGAATGCCATTATGCGCCTTCATCTTCTTTCTCTAAACTTCTAACTGTAACATTGTTCTCTTCAAGGACAAAGTTTTTGTCTGCACCATTTTCACTGATATCTCTAAATATGGGAGACTTCCTCCTCCTGTTTCCTTTGGAATAGGGAAATTTGTATATTTCTTTGCTCCTCCATTTGGTTCTACAATGGACTCCTTTTACTTAGCTGCAGCCTTAGGGATAGTATCTTTCTGCCTTGGTTTCTTGATGGTTGAGCTACCCCCCGTTTCTTTGGCGTGCTCAGTTTCCTTCTTTTTATTCTTTGTTATACTATTCGACTACTTTGAATTTCCAACCTTTTCTTGCTTCTTAGATATTGGTAACTTATTTTGAATCACTGACACCTTATATTCCTCAAGAAAATATTGCATGGCCCACTACACTTCCTCTCCTATGACATAACATCTTAACTATATCCATTCCTTAGAAGGATCCCTTTTTGGATTGGATCCACATGTTGTGTCTGGAAGCCTTAAAACATATTGTCCCTTGATTTTCCCTCACCACTTCTGGTTTTATCCTCCATGCATTGGATAGATTTTCCTTCATCTCATCAAATTGAATGGTAAAAGAGGTATACTTTACCTTTCTTCTCTTTGGATATGAAGTGTCCCAAAGTGTTGTATATTTCATTGCACGACACTTTCCTATACTCTAGAAAAATCCATTGTATTTCGGTTCACCCCAACCAACCAATTCTATTAGTATAATCAACCATGAATAATGGAACTCTATTCCTAGATCCTGCACATCGTTGCAGTCTTCCAAGAATAAAATCAGTAAGTATGGAGCCCAGGTGAGTAAACTCCCCTTCATTCACTACGATGTTGCTGATATAACTCATGCAATTGCTTCTTCCTTGTGACATTTTCTTAGAATTTTACATGCCATCAACGTCTTCACCAACCTCATTGTTGGTTCACTAATTTGATTAATGATTATACCCTAGGAACCTCTGTTAGTTCCATATTTCTTCTTCATCTCCTTTGCTAAATATTTCTTTAGTATTCCAAATATAAAATAGTATGGAGAACAGAAATAATTAGCTAGAAATGGCAGAGAAACAATGATATAACCAGGACAATACCACAATAATACTAGAATAACACCAAAAATAACACTTTGATTATTCAGAGAAATTTTCACTTTCCTCTTCGAGGGGGCAACCTCTAGCAGAGCAGAGCTCTATTGTAATAATATACAAGACAATATTTCTCATACCATCTACTTCTATTTATACTAAATCTATTTATCCAAAATAACAATCTAGAGGAAGATCCTTCTAGAAGCAGAACCTTCTATTAGGTCTTCTTATATTTGAATTATTCTTCCTTATTTCTAGGCCTTATTAATATTGGCCTTTATTACATGGAATTATATTATTCTACCTACATGAGGGGTTAGGGAGGTTAGGTCCCTAACATGCCCTACCCCTTGAAGAAAAACCTTGTCCTCAAGGTTTCAGATGAGGGAATTTTTGTAGAATGGTGGATGAATCCCAGGTGGCATCTTCTAGAGGTGTGTCTTGTTGGAAGATTGATTGTTGTCATTGATGTCAACCCTAGTCATGGGTTTTGGAATGCAAGATTGATAAAGGTATTTGGACATGAAGGAAAATGCACATGCATATAAAACACCCATGAATGGATAGTATACATCATGCTGTTTCCAGTGGTATGTGGCACGTCACATGGATCCTCATGGTTGAGGAGAAATGAATTTTTGAAGATGACAAAGTGAATTGAAAAAGGAAGTACATGTAGGCCCTGGAAATAATTAAAGAAAATAATTACAAAATAAGAAAGTGTCAAGTCGGCCCTAATGTTAAACGGAAGTGACATAAATGGTATAAATAAATATCATTATACATTCATTT
>ML783661.1:352257-382171 GCA_009831015.1 Picea engelmannii
TGCATGGTGTATTGTGGTGTATTGGTGTAACTCTTATACTATTGTTCATTTCTCATTGGATATAATTGAATGGTTTAAGTATAAATTGAAAAAGGTTTTTAAATTGTACTGGATACTGATTCACCCCCCTCTCAGTATCAACATGTCTTTCCATTGAACTAACACTTCCTAGATGGTGTGATGAAAGAGATGACACTCTCATTGGGACAAGACTTCTTGTGGATGCAACCATGTGGAACCTTCTTCATCCAACTCAGGAAAACTAGTTTTATTTTAGCACTTATTTCCAATCACCTTCTTTAAGCAGGAAACATGAAAAACATGATGGAGCTTAGACTGACTGGGTAGAGATAACAGATAGTCTAATGAGCCCACATGATTGAGCACTTGATAAGGACCATAAAATTTGGGTGAAAGTTTTTGATAGTGTTGAGATTTGAGGGAAGTATGCTTATAAGGTTGTAGTCAAAGAAATACCTAGTCCCCTTCAAAAAAATGGCATTCAAAATGACCTTGATCTGCTTGTTTCTTGATCTGATTCTGAACCATGAACAAATTGGCTTTGAGGGAACAAAGAATAGCCTCATGGACTGTAATATTTGTGTCAACCTCCTGAACCTTCGAGACCCCTGGCATATAGGAGAGAACTTATGGGGGATTTTGGCCATAGAATGCTTCAAAAGGAGTCATGCGAGTAGTTGTATGGTAATATGTGTTGTACCACCATTTATCTATGGGTAACCTTTGAGCCCGCCAATTTTTTTGCTCATATGAAAAACACCTCAAATATGTTTCCAAACACTTGTTGACATCTTTCGTCTGGATATCCTTCTGGGGGTGATAGGCAGTGATTAGATGAAATTGGGTGCCCTGTAGCTAGAAAAATTCTTGCCAAAAATTGCTCGTGAAAGTGGGGTCTCTGTCAGAGACAATAGAATTAGGCATGCCACGAAGCTTTAAGATATTATCCATGAAGAGTTGAGCCAGTGTTGCGGGTGTGAATGGGTGTTGAAGAGCACAAAAATGAGCATATTTGGAGATACGATCGATGACCACCATGATGACTAACTTATTTCCCGATTTAGGTAAGCCTACAATGAAGGCCTTAGAAATATGTCACCAAATAGCATGGGGAATCGAAAGTGGTTGGAGTGTTCCCAAAGATTTGAAAGTTCTTCCTTTGTTGCGTTGACAAACCTCACATTCAACCAAAAAGGTGTGGATGTCCTATTTCATACCCTCCCAGAAAAAAAATAAACGTTTGACCCTTTCATAGTTTTTGGTAAATCCAGAATGCCCTTCTGTGGGTGAGGCATGAAGTTCAGAAAGAACTATGGTTTAAGTTGGGATTGATTGCATGAATACAAAAAACAATTGTAGTGAAGATATTCATTATGCTAAGATTACCCTGGAGAAACTGAAGAATTGTGTTGCAATTGGTGGAGCGGGCTAGAAATTTTTGGGTCTTGCAACCATTCCTGACAAAAAACTTGGAGCCAATCTAGTACAATGAAGGAGAGGGAGAAACGAGACTCATCGTCTTCATATTTTTTGGGAAAGAGCATCAACCACTACATTTTCCTTGCCCTTCTTGTAAATGATCTCATAATCATATCCAAATAGCTTGGGCACCCACTTTTGCTGCATCGGGGATGAAGTTCATTGTTCCAAGAATTACTTGAGACTCTGATGATCAGTTTTGATTTGTAATCGATGGCCCAATAAGTAAGGGTGCCAAAGATCTATAGCATGCAAAATAGATAACATTTCCTTTTCATAAATAGATTGGCCCAAATGTCTCTCTGGAATTTATTTTCTAGTGAACGTCAAGGGCCTTCCATCTTGCATGAGGACGACTCCATTTCCTTTCCTAGAAACATCACATTCCAATACAAATGTCTTTGTGAAGTCTTGGAGTGCTAAGATAGGGGTCAAGCACATAACATATTTTAAGGTTTGGAAGGCATGATCTGTAGCTAAAGTCCAAGTGGAAGCATTATTTTTAAGGAGGTAAATGAGAGGAGCTGCAATATTTCCATAATTTTGAAGAAACTTCCTATAGTATCTCGTTAAACCTAGAAAACAATGCAAGCTCTTAAGATATTTTGGGCGAGGTCAATATTGCATAGCTTCAATTTTCTTAGGATCCACTCGGACACCATCCTTGCCAACAATATGACCCCGTAATTCCACTTTTGAGGCACCAAAGGAACATTTAGATTGTTTGAGGAAACATTGGTACTTAGAGAGGAGATGGATAACTTGATTCACATGGGAGAGATGAGATGACCAAGTTTTACTATAGATGAGAATATCTTCAAAGAAAACTAAGACAAAATGATGGAGAAAAGGATGGAAGACATGATTCATAAGACTTTGGAAAGTGGAAGGAGAATTACACAATCCAAAGGGAATTACCAAGAATTCATAATGACCCTCATGTGTGTGAAATTTCATCTTGGGAATGTCTTTGTCTTTCATGTGGATATAGTGGTAGTCAGAACATAGATCTAATTTGGTGAAGTATTGAGAACCACTCAATTAATCCAAGAGGTTATCAATGACATGAATGGGGAATTTTTCTTTGATTGTGAGTTTGTTGAGGGCTCATAAATCAAGACACATGTGCCCAGTACCTTCTTTCTTGAGTACCATGACCACAAGGGAATAATAGGGACTAGTACTGGGAAAGATAACACCAACTTCGAGTAGTTCATGAAATGTTTTCTCAATTTCATTCTTCTGGGAAAAGGGATGATGATAATGATGAACATTGGGAGGAAGATTGCCTGGGATGAGAGGGATGGAATGATCATGGATGCCATGGGAAGGGGAAAGTTTTTTGGGGGTGGTAAAAACAACTTGGTGGTGGGAAAGTATAGATTGGAGTTCGGGATGCACAAAAGGTGTCTCAACAACAAAAATGGAGTTGAGTTGGGCGATAATTCTCAAATGACCTTTTTTGAGGAAATTTTCCATGCGATGGGAACTGATGATCTCAGGGGAGCCTGTTGTGATTCCTTGGAACTTATATTGTTGTCCCTCCTATTGTAATTGTGTGGTTAATTCTTTCAAATCCATGAGAATGGGGACAAGAGTACGTAACCATTCGACACCAAGAACAATGTCACAAGAACCCATGTCTATTGCAAAAATATGGGATTTCAAGTGATATTGACCAATTTGGAGTCGCACATTTTCACATCGTCCCCCACATTTCATGGAACCACACTTGGCAATCATGATTTTAAAATTACTGACTTCACGGATGTAACAATTGAATTCTTGGTAAATGCGACGATGAATAAAGTTATGGGTGCTACCATTGTCCAACATGATGATGACTTTCCTATTTTTTATGTAACCAATTAATTTGAGAGACTGGGGAGCAGAGAATCCAGTGAGGGAATTAAGTGAAATCACTAGTTCAACTTTGCGTGGGTCATAGAGTGGGGTGAGGTTAGATGGTGGTGGTAGTTCCTCCACCAGTGGAACAACAACATCTTATTCAGAAATATCCTTAGTCACAGACATAAAAATATTTTATTCCTTACACTTGTGTCTGGGAAAATATTTGTCATCACAATTATAACAAAGACCCTTTAGTTGACGTTCAACCATTTCATCCCTGGTTAATTTTTGTATCTTGAGGGGAGGTGCAGAAGGGAAAAAATGGGTGGGTTTAGGGGGAGGAGGAAAGGAGGGTTTGCAATTCTGGGAGGACACAATATGTTGGGCTTCCATGGCTCATTGAGTAGATTCCAACCAAGTTTGGGGGTGTGCCATGAGAACATGGGCATGAATTTCATCTTTGAGGCCACTGATAAAGCATTCCATAAATAAAGCATAACATGCCCTCCATTATGAAATCCAAGTGCTCAAATGAGGCAATAAAGTCTTCCACTATCCCAGACTTCTTTAACTTGGTCAAACGGCCTAAGTGGTGGGTGTCGGATTCAAAGTAGTCATAAATTTCGGCCACAAATTGTGTCCAAGCAAGACCCTTGGCATGCCTTTTTTCGCCATTTCCACCATTTCCATTGTTCCAGATCCAGATATAGGAAACCATAATGAATATTGGATAAATCATCATTAATTACATGCAATGAGAAATAATGTTCCATTTGGGTTATCCAACATGTAGGATCTGATCCATCAAATTTGTTCACCTCAATTCTAGGAGGGCAGAGGTCTTAGGAAAAGTGGGTAGTATGAGGGCCTTGGTAATGGGAAGAGTCATGGTCATCCTGATAAAATGGTTGTTCAGAAGAGGAAGGGTTCTGGGAATGGCCTAGTAAGTGTTCTTTGAGGTCTTTGAGATAGGAACATTGTTCCTTGAGGTCTTTGATGTGGGCACATTCATCCTTGAGTAGCTCAATATTTGAATTGATGGAGCTAATGTTGGAAGTGAGATTCTTGACGACGTCCTTGTTCTGATGGTTTTGAGAAATCAAGGCATTGAGGTAAAGAGTAGTCTGTTAAGTGTATGTTCAGTAATTTATAGCACACAGGAGTTTAGCACTTTAAAAATAAAATGACTATTATTGTAATAACATGTATCATGGAAATAATACAAAAATTCTTGCAAAGATTTATTTCTCTAGGCAATGATCATGTGTCAGCTCATGACCCCCCACCTAAGTATTGTGACACCTCACAATCAAAATTATAGGAAACCAGTCAGTATCCCCCAATAGCCAAAGATTTATAGTATGTCAAGTGTAAAGATAAATTTCACAGATTGGTCTGACGAGACGGTTAGAAGATGGCCCCACCTATAGGATAAGAGATCTTATATAGGTAAGAAGATATAGGCAAGAGAGTTTCAATATATTCTTGGAGTTATTTCCCAATGGAAATTTTATGGATTTCATTAACCTTAGCTTAACCACACATACTTCATGTCAGCTTTGTCTGCAAGTAATTTCGTACATCAGGACAAGTTTAAATTTATTATTTATTTTGTCAGATTACCATCCTTGCTAGGTAGAATGCCCCACTTCCAGCAAGCTTTTTGAGTACTCTGACGGGTTTACCTAGTCATACCATATGCCGATACTCACTGCCAGTAGACCTGTTCAGTATCCCAGTGGGTTAGCCTCTTAAACACTCAGAAACTGGCCCTCCATATTTTAAGATTTTAGTATAAGATTTCTTTATGCAAGAAGATGGGGGAACAACTCTGAAAACAATTTTTTCTTTCTTTTTTTTAATTGGGATGGTATTTATGTTAGAGGATGACTTTCCGTTATATTACTTAGTGATTGTCCCAATGTAAGGGGTACTTAATAGGACGTGGCCTATCTAAAGATATGATATAATCAAGCTATTTAGTGTGTAGTGGATTGTACCATTAAGAAAGAACATAAAGGTATCTCTAGGCTCAACTCACTTTCTTCTTTTGTAGTTATTGTGATGTTTCCATGACTAATCGCTAATTAGACCTCCTTGTTACTCTTTGATAAAGACACTTGAGTCACTTACTCAGGTTTCTTGGAAAAACTATACAAGACACCTCTAGGCTTGATAGTTATGGTATCGCCTCCTTATATAGTGGTGAAGAGTTTCAAGAGAAACTGCTTTAGAATGCCTTAGAAAATGAGAATGTTTGCAAAAACATGGCTAATTACAGTAAGTCAATTTGCATGTAATTCTTTAGCAGACACAAAATTCAAGTGTAACAATGTTTTTGAAGAAAGATCCTTGAACTGTGTACTCTTGATGAAATAAATACTTACAAGAATCTCTAGACTTGCCTTATTAACAAATTTAAAAAAAAAACTATTTACATATATATAGTAGGAAATTCAGAAAAATTTTCAAGAACAAGGGGGAACTTCCCCATATACTAAGGCCAGTGCCTTGTCAGCGGACATGACCTGTAGAAAATATTGTCTGGAAATGGGCTTATGATAAAATTTAAGTTGGTGTCCATTTACCACAAAGGAGACTTGTCCATCATCAATTGTTTTAATTTTTACAACTCCATTGTCATATATAGTGTCTACCTCGTAAGGGTGCAACCACCAGGTGGTGAGTTTTCCTTTGAAGGTTTTGAATCGGGAATCAAACAACAGAGCCCAATCACCAGGTTGTAAGTGCTTCTTCTTTATAAACTTGTCATGCCACTTGCTCCTTTGGTTTTGGACTAATATCATCTATTGGATGGCATCTTGCCTGATTTCATCCAACTCATTCAATTGTAGGGCTCTTTGCTTCTAAGCCTCATCTAAGTTCAATCCCAATTCTGTGGCAATACGGAAGGTCCTTACTTGGAATTCTATTGGTAAAAGTACTTGTTTCCCGTACACTATCTCATAAGGGGTATGCCCAGTGGTATTTCTCCAGGTGGTCCGATATGCCCACAAATCCTCTGGGAGCCTATCAGCCCAATCCCGGTGATGTAATTGAATAGTCTTGGTCAAGATGGCTTCCAGAACTTTGTTTGTGGATTCTACCTGACCATTGGCTTGTGGGTGATATGGAGAAGATTTAAAATGTTTAATCCCATATTTATCTGTTATCTCTTTCATCAGCTTGGAAGTGAATTGAGTGCCTTGGTCGGTAACAATTTCATGAGGGACACCAAAGTGGGTAAAGATGTCTTCATAGATAAATTCGACAATAGACTTCCTTGTAGCCCTGAATAGGGTTTTTTCCTCTACCTGTTTGGTGACATAGACCGTACAAACCAAAATATAGTTCTTCCTACGGGACATGGGTGATATTGGTCCTACAAAGTTGAGGGCCCATTTTTCGAAGGGTTCTATCATAACTTAGGCATGCAAAGTTATTTCGTCAGCTGACATAGGCCTTCCTATCCTTTGGAAACTATCGCAACTTCTCACATACTTGGAAACATCTTTGAAAATGTTGGGCCAATAGTAACCCGAATGTAACACCTTATGGGTTGTACGTTTGTCAAAAAAATGGCCACCACATGGTCCATCATGACAACTTCGTAGTATTTCAGGTACCTCATCCTCTTGGACACATCTACGATTAATCAAATCAGGACTTGTGCGAAAAAAATCATGACCAACCCAAGAGTAATTATCATTATGTGTAATAATTTTCCTCTTTTCATGAGGTGAAAAATGAGACGGTAACTTCCTAGTAGCCAAATAGTTTCCCATATCTGCAAACCATGGGCTATTGACAGAAAGGGAAAAGAGGTGCTCGTCTAGGAAACTATCATCTACAAGGATATCATCATCCTCATTTTTTATTCGGGAAATAAAATCAGCTACTACATTATCCTTTCCAGGTCAGTCAAGCACAGTGATATTAAATTATTGCAATAACAAAAGCCACCTGGTCACTCGGCCATTAGTTATGGGTTTGTTCATGAGGAATATAATGGAGGAATCATCGGTATGTACAAATAACTCATAAACTACAATGTAATGATGAAACTTGTTAATAGCATGAACAACTGCCAATAATTCTTTCTCGATGGCTGTTTAGTTCAACTCGGCAGGGGACAAGTTCTTGCTCACAAAATAAATGGCATAGGACTGATGGTCCTCTTTCTGCCCTAATACCCCTCCTATTGCGGTGTCAGAGGCATCAGTGGATTTATTAAATGGGAGAGTCCAATTGGTCCCTCTAATAATTGGTTCCATAGACAACTTAGCTTTCAGGGTTTCAAAGGCATTTTGACACTGCTCAATCCAAACAAAATCAACATCTTTTATTAGTAATCCAAACATAGGTGCAACAATCTTTGTAAAATTTTCAATAAATCGTTGGTAATATCCGGCATGTCCAAGAAATGTTCTCACCTTTTTGAATCTTGGGGGTGGAAGTCTAATGATGACTTCAATCTTTGCAGGATCGAATTTTATCCCTTCAGATGAAACATGATGTCCTAGAACCACTCCTTTAGTTAACAACATTTTGCATTTTTCGTGACTTGGAGATAGGTTCATTTCCTGACATTTGATGAGGAATTTTTCTAAGTTGTCTAAGGCTTCCTGGTAAGTGTTACCATAGACTGTGAAGTCATCCATGTAGACCTCCACACAATCATGAATAAAATCAGAAAATATCCCTAATACTTCTCGTTGAAATGTGGCAGGAGCATTACACAATCCAAATGGTAAGACCCTATAGGAATAGGTTCCCCAAGGACAAGTAAAGGTAGTCTTATCCCAGTCCTTGGGTGCTATAAAAATATGATTGTACCCGTTTTACCCATCTAAAAATAAAAAAATACTTCTTTCTAGACAAGCTATCTATAACTTGGTCAATGAAAGGGAGAGGAAAGTAGTCTTTCAGAGTGGCTTTGTTGAGCTCCCGAAAATCAACACAAATTCTCCATTTCTCGGTCACTTTCTTTGGAACCACTACAAGCTTACTATATAATATGGGATAAATGAATCCAACATTTAACAACTTTAGGATCTCCTCCTTGACTATATATTTAAGTGTTGGGTTCATCCTTCTCTGGGGTTTCCTAACATGTGTTACTTCCCCCTAGGTATATATGTGATGGATGCATGTGTTAGGGTGTATACCCTTCATGTCAGTGTGTTCCCAGGAAAATGATACTGATTGTTCTTTAAGGATATCTACTAACTGTTTCTGTTGGTCTTTATCTAGCCCAGAGTTTATATGTAAAAATTCCCCTGGACTAATCTCGTAGGGCATAGTATAAGACATGGTAGACTCATCTATATCGAAAATAAAAGATGTCAAAGACAAAATGGATGGGTCTAATTTTTCTTGAAATTATTCCCCAAACATATACTCAAATTGGGGAAAAGACTGTGGAAAATGTGCACATGTGATAGCAGAAATAAACTGGTTTAGCACATTTTATGTTGTGTGCTCCTGAAGTGCCCATGCATGGTCACTTGGCAATACGGGTTCTTCCCAATCTTCATTCTCATATGGAAATTCAAGTCACCATAGATTCTCCATAATAGGTTGAGTTTGAGGGTAAATAGTGAGCTTCTGTATAGAGAGACCATTTGAGATGGTAATTTCCCCTTCTCTATAGCCAATAAATGCATTGGTTGTGGCTAGACAAGGCCTTCCCAAAATGACGGGATGGGGCCTTTGGCAGGATCCTTTGAGTGAATGACAACAAAATCTACTGGATACTCCCACAAGGCTAAAGTAACCATGATGTCATCTAAAATTCCTTCAGGTATAACCCTAGTCATATCTGCTAATTCCAAAATGGTTGGGGTAGGCCGAACAAGAGGTTGTAACTGTAATTGTTCCAAGGTATTAGTGGTCATAACATTGATGGCTATCCCTAGGTATATGAGAGTGTTTCCAATGGAGACCTCATTAATGGTTATGGTCACCATGGGGTTTCCTGGGTTCCCATATTTTTCTAGCTTTGGTTTCTCTGATATGTATTCGAAAAGCCATCCTATCAAGTGTACTATAGGGGGATATTTTTTCTTCCTACCTGTCTTCTTGATACACAATTCTTTGACTACCTTACTGTAGATTGGAATGTCTTTAATGGATTGAAGCAGGGGAATCTTGACACAAATATTTTTCAATTCATTCAAAATGTCAAATTCCGGCTGGTTGGTAGGTTTCTAAATTACCAATCGGTTTGGATAAGGAGGGACCTTCGTAATTTGTGAAGGTTCATTTTTGGGAAGCTTGGGTTCTTGATTTTTCGGGATAATAACATCTTCCCACCTAGTGTCATCCATGGGTTATTTGGTGGTTTCTTCTTCTTCTTCTCTACCTGGATGACTATTGAAGGTCTCTGTCTCTCCAGAACTTTTCCCAATCTTAGTTGAATCTCCTATAATGGAACATGAGTGATAACATATGTCGGGAAGGCCTGCATCTCAACATTATGAAGAGTTTGAGGGGGCTTATTATTAGGATTCAACACTAGTTGTGTCGGTAATAGTGTTGGTCTCGGGGAGCTTTCATTTTGATATCATAGCGGTTGTTGTTGTGGAATAGAAGGTAAAGGTGGTGGAGCAAAATCTGGTAGAAGATATGGAGTGTTCGTTAGGAACTGAGGATAATGATGGTTGGACATAGGGATAGGTGGAGCTTGAGGGTTTCCTTGGTTATGTCCTCCCCTCCATCCTTGAAACCAAGGATGTTGGTACTGAGTAGACCAGTTTTTCCAACCTGGTGAGTTCCACTGTTGTTGTTGATAATAGGGCGGAACTTGAGATTGTATATCTGGGTATGTGGGTTGGTTCCTAGGTTGCCATGGCCTCCTAGGTGCATAAGAAGACTCCCCAGGATCTCCAATCTTAGAGATGGCTAATAAACCGGGAAATGATGGAAATTTTTCAGTCACATGGTCTTCTGTATAGAAGCCACAAACTGAAATGTTATCTAATGGGCATTCCCTTGAGGATTGCTTCCTCCCGCATCTTGGGCAATATATGCTCATTGTTGTATTTTCCTCCTCCCGTTTCTTTTTTATTTTTAGGGTGTCCAACTGGGAACCTATAGTGTTTAATATATTTGTTTTGAATTTTTCTAAGAGGTTCCCTATCTCTTCTCTCATGATACCACTTGAACTAACTGGTTTTAAGATTCTATTATAAGGGTCCCGAATATTCTTCCTTGTTTTGGCTCTACTCCTTGAGTAATTTTTACACATTTCACATATTTCAGAAAATGGTTAATGGGAGATGTCACCTGATGCCATCAGGTTAATCATATCTAGATACTCTTCTGAAATTCCCTTAAGTAAAATAGCCCTAATTGCATCCTCCGGGAGGTCATGGTATTTTGGCTTCTAGGAGATATAACCAAATATTTCCATACAATCTTCGAGGGTCTCATCTTCTAACTATTGGATTTTAAAGATGTCATTACGAGACTCTCTGGTCTTGCAGTAGTCTTGGTACTTCTTAAGAAATATGTCTTTCATGGCTTCCCAAGACCTAATACTGGATTCTCCCAACCCCATGAACCATCTTAGAGTGGATTCTTTGAGGGTGGCAGGGAAGAGTTTTAGATTCTGGGCATATTGCACGTAGTTGTAGTTCCTATGCAAGATGTCAAATTCAAGTAGGAAGGTGTCTGGATCTTCATTGTTTTTACCATAAAAGGTAGGCAGTGTTGAGACAGGAATATTCTTCATGTTGACATTTGGAGTGGTGTCCAAAATTAGAAACCCGAAGGTTGTTTCGGTTTGGTTTCCAGTCTCTTCTTCCTCCTCGTGTCTTACAATGTTATGGTCCTCCTGATCATCCATATTAGATTGGTTTCCAAAAAGAGAGTACCTAGGTGGTTTTATCTTTGAAGAGAACAAGGTTTCCCTTTGATGGAAAGGTATTCTTATGGATTGGATGTCTGGGACTCTACTATAGCCGGTTGAAACTATTGGTGCCAAATATTCTATGTCAGTTTGAGAGATAATTACATTGGCTGAACTACTAAACAAAAGATTCACCTGTTCAGGGTCTATGATGTCCTCAAAGTTAGGATCCCCTAGTGGTGGTGTAAAAGAAAAGTTTGTATTGTTTGGTTCTACGAAAGGATCGAGTGGTCTTGCCTCCTGTCCCAATATGATTGATGCTTCAATTTCTTGTTCTACAGTGCTCCCTGTGTTAGTCTCTTCAGAGACTATTTTAGCTCTTTGAGTTGATCTAGCTCCTGTTTTTTGGTCTCGGTCTGCGTATTTTATAAGTGGAATGTTCCTTCCCCCAAAAAGATCAGAAGGAACCTTGGTTGAAAGGTATGATTTAGATTTAATGTATCTCCCTTTTGGGTCTCTAGGTCTATTCATGAAATAAATCAAAAACGAAAGAAAAAGCTACCATTTGATTTCTAGGTCTAATCATGAAAGTAAACAAAAACAAAAAGAAAAACTACCATTGGGTTTGGGGGAGCCTGCAATAGCACATGCACATGTTCTTACCTCTCGTCTTAAAGTTCCCCTGCCACCAATCTAATGCTAAGGTCTAGGAATGATCTATTTCCTAACTACTTCTTACCTTGAGACATCTCCCCGACAACACCGCCAAAAATGATGGGTGTTGTATATGAACTAAAAACACGCTAAAAACCCTCAAGTAAATTGTCAACCGGATGTAAGTAAACTTAGAGTTGTAGAAAAATATATGCCAAGGTAGAAGGGATAGTAGTAGTATAGTCTAACTAAGGAAGTGGATATCTAAGACTAATCTATTCAGGCAAAGCTATCTAATGAGAAAAACCTACTAAGCAACTTAAAACTATGTAACCTAAGTACTTTTGAACCAAGGATCGATGGATAGTTCTAAGCAGACAAGTAAAAACCCTACTTGAAGCAAACTAGTTCATAATAATAAGAAAAAGAAACTATTAAGAATAAAAATAAGCAAATAACAAAAGCAAACTACTTTAACTTGCCAACCTAAATTCAATGAGCAATTATCCTATGAAATAAAGTAAATAAACAAGCAAGAAACTATTCTACTAAAGCAAGTAAGCAAAACAACTAGCTAACCTATTAAAGCAAGTAAACAAGTAAGAAAAACAACTAACTAACCTATCAAATAAAGTAAACAACTAACTACCCTAAGACAACTTATACTGCAAGTAATCTAATAAAAACTTCTCATTAAACAACTATCTAATCTAAGATTTTGTAATGTGTAGTCTGATGACTAGGATCAATGTATTCCAACCATATTGTGGGTGTATCAAAAAAAAAGTAAATGGATGATGAAGCATACTCCTTTAAGGTTGGTCTACATAAAGGAAGTCGTCATTCCACTTGAATTTATTATTCATAGCTTCTACATCACCATATCCACCCAAATGTCAGAAGAGAAGTCACTTCAATAGAGTTAGATGAACTCATGAAGTTGGAAGAAGATCATCTTCTGGAAGGATTCAACAAAGTGGTAGAAAAGCAAAGACAAAAATCATGGCATGATCCTAACATATGCCATAAAAAAATTCAACTGAGATCTCTAGTGTTGTTGTATGATAGAAAATATTTCAAACACCCCAACAATTTACACATGCGTTGGTTAGGCCCCTTCTTGCTAGTATACATCAATGAAGCTTACATAGCCAAGTTAGCCACATTGCAGGGACAAGCTATCAAGGGACTTGTCAATGGTAGTGGGTTGAAGGTATATTATGGCCCACAAGGTTCACATACAACTTAACATTGTTTATCCGGACTGGAATTAGTGTAGTTTAGGCCTAGAGTATGTTACATAGTATGTAGGAAGGTACATAGTCAACATAATTAATATTTTCAGTAGAAAAGGACACGTTATGGTCACACAAGAAAAAGGGATAGATTGACAACTTTGCAGATTTCCAAGATTTCCATTTGCTGGTGAAGTTATGGCTCACATACATGGTATTGGCTCTAACAAGGGACTCACATGGGATTAGGCTAAGCTACCTAGTGCTACACCACATCGAAAGCTTAAGAAATCCAATTTGGCCAGATCACATGTGGCCTAGGTATGTAATTAGTTATGATGCCACATTCCAAATGACACATCACCAATATGGAAAATCAAAACCATTATCAACCATTGTGTGGGAATCGATCGTGGATCTGTATTGCTTCTCTAGCTAACCACATCAGTCCACCCTTTCCCAATATTGACATAATTTTTTGCACATCTCCCACCCTATTTATACTCAATACCACATACAGTTCTATCAGAGATATCTTACATGCATCCACAATTTATGTCCCCATCAGTTGACGAGTGAGTAGTACCAGTCGTGTTTTCACCAATAGTTCCAGTTTTGACCTAAATTCTGATTTCCCAAAAAAGTTTCCAACTCATGGCCATTTCTAGTAGACGATTAGTGGTGACAACTCTCTATCTAGGTAGGAGGTCTAGGATCCAACAATTCACTTCTCTCAGTGGTTGAATATTATAGCACAAATGATGGGGAGGGGCCCCGACCTATTTTTGACTAGAAATACACAATCAATCACCACATAGTTCCCTAAAATGTTCTTCAAATCTACGACAATACCCCAACTCTCTGATCCGAGAATTGGTGATCTTGTCACCATGGATAATCACCTTTACTGAAGAAGGTATCCCAATGTTGTGGGTTCTCCTATCCACCAGATTTAGCAGTCTACATATTTTGTCCTATAAACCTAGCTCAATGAGATAGGAGGATGACTATGGTCTTAGCCAATGGAGAATTCACTCGCGATATACTTATCATAGGTCACCGAGTAACTAGGCCAAGTTCTAGCTGTAGAGCTTGTCCTAGTTGAAGGCTGGATTTCTATATGGTCTGTGTTAAAAACATGTCTCACTCACCACTATATAAACCCTCATAAACATAGAGCTTGAGAGATTGGATGAATGAATCCCAAATCCATCTCTTACCTTGAGGAATGCTCAAATCATTCTAATACATGAGTTAGGCTGTAATTACACTCTTTATTGATAATTTTCTCTTACTCAAACCTTGCTACAACCATAGCTTGGTTTGATGCTTTGGTCATAAGACGTTGATAATTTTCTTACTCAAATCTCATGTGCACACAAGGGTCATTTTTCCTTGGTATATTTTCAATTCTTCGTAAGTGTCACACCATGCGGTAATTAGCTTGAGGACAAGCCAAGTAATAATGTTGGGAGCCTATTGGAACCCAAATTTTTAGGGTCAATATTGCATGAACATACATGAATATTTGTGCATGCACATAAACAACTATACGATGGATGAAATAAAGCACATGCTAGTCAGAGTTCCAAAATATCAGGAGTCAGGAAGATATTGCATGCATGTCGAATCAAGAATATCTTCATGAATATTCATGAATGATTAACTTAGGTAGCATGAGAGATCATGGATCAGTTAAGGGATCATATGGAAAGTCAGTTAATACTTCCATGAATCCAAAGATGATACATGGGATGCATGCAGGTGGAAAAAGCATGCAGAACTAGTAGTTAGTAGAGATATTGGGGCAAAGGATAAAGTCACAAAGCTCTAGATAGTTGAAGGAAATAAAAATGATAATTGAAGACAAAGAGAGAGGTTCAGAGAGTCAAAGGTATGTAGCAGAAGAGAAATACGTCTGGATTGTTTTTGCATGAGTCGTGTTGTGAGTCCAAGAAGTAGTTTTGTATGTGGCTGGATAGTTTTGTAAAAAGTCCATTATAGATTTAGATTAGTGTGATGTGAAGAGTGTGATATAGATAACATGTCATATTATAATGCATCATTGATATAATGTATGAGAGAATCATGTGCTATTCCTAATGAATTGTGAGTGTCTTAGTCTATGTATGCCACAATTTGAATGGAAATAATATAAATTTGTTGTTTTTCATGTCATTTACTGTGTTGATTATGCGTTCAATGGATGAATATGGTGTTGTTCCATGTTTCTAATATAATAATTGACTGTAATGAAATGTGTGAATGTCATCCCGAGTGGATTCCTGGTGTAGTTCAACCTTTCATCTGTGACACAAGACCAAATAGTCTCTATGATTCTCATGGCGTCTCGGGTGAGACCTTCTTGGGTCCTAGACTAAGGATTGATATGCTGACACCTTAGCATTGTGTTGATCAAACCTGGATGAACCCTAGATCATCAAACCCCCAATGTTAAGAATGATTCACACAAGTGATTCAACATTAATGTCACTATCTCTTATATTTTCTCTTATACATTTATATTTATTTGAATATTATTCATGTTCTACTACTTATGTTGGTTAAGTATGTTATAAGTGATATTAAAGATCTTTCCTAAGCTAGCATGTGCCTAAATTTTAGAAAAAAAAATTAGGCTAGAGACATTTGGCATCTTTAAACACATATATATGTCATTCAATGTGCAAAACTATAGTTGGAGAAAAATACATAAAAACAAATGCATGTGGCATAATCTGGTTGGAGACCCTTGTAACATTTTTTGGTACCCCTTCAAGTAGCACCACATCAAATAGAATCTATCTACGGATTTTTTCTTCCATGTACCTAGGTTATATTATAATCCCCTATGTGCAAATCAAAACTAGCCTTACATAAAATTATTAGTCCTTTTGTTACTATGTTACAATAAGAACAATAGTTGGGGAGATCACTCTCTAGTACTATTGAAATGTAGTTCAATACTGAGAGAGGGGGTGAATCAATATTTCTTTTTTTCACAATTTTAATCAATTTTTAATTATTAAAGTTATTAACCATAAAAATTTAACAAGAAGTACAATATGCATAATTAAATGTAACAGTCCTAAAATTTATATTTCTTTTACAAGCTACAACTTGTAGGAGACACCAATCTCCTTTATTTTAAGCACCAACTAATGGACACACCAATACACTATTTTCAAGAAACAACTTGAGGCAGTGCAACTTCCTGTAGATCAAGCTCCAGCCTGTATAGGACTCCAATCCTTTATTTTCCAAGCAACAACTTGAGGAAGTTGCAACTCCCTATTGTTCAAGCTCCAACCTGTAGAGGACTCCAATCCTATACTTTTCAAGCAACAACTTGAGTAATATGCAACTCCTTGTTGTTTAGGCTCCAACCTATAGAGGAATGTAATCCTCCCTTTCTCCTCCCTGCCACCCTCACTTCATGTGTATGTTTTAGGTTTCATATTCTTCCTTGGACCCTGCTTATGTTTTTTACCTTCAAAATTATCTCACATATACCCTTTCCTTTCACTATGATTTTATGTTTATATAATCCTCCAAAATGTGTATGGATTTGAACCATTGTGTTTCTTTGTATGAACCAATGTAGCTCTTCATTTAATTTAACAATAATTTTGACATCTGTGTTGTAATTAAAAGTTGTTTTTAATTCAAAAGACTTCAAATCCATTGTAAGTTAGTTCAACATTTATCCCTTCACAAGAAAAAAACCTTGTAGAAGAAATGGAATGGTTGGGTTCTTCGATCCAAGACACTCTATATTTTCAATTTTTTTATATTAAACTTCTAACTGATATAAGCTCCTCTGTATTAGGGGGAATTGTGTATATGGAATGGCTTGCTGTAAAATATTGGTGGAATTGTTCAATATGTATGTTCATTTTGTCAATTCCCGTGAACCCTTTTTCCATAGGACCAAATGTTGTGACCACCATCTAGACACATAGGGCACAAATCGTGTTCTATACTCTAGCCCGAAGACACCATTTTTATTTACCAAGTGACCACCCTCTATAACCAGGTGTTATTCCTGTCTTGAACATTGGGTAGATGCTCATTCATGGCCCCTTTTCATATAGGACCAGGAGTTGTGATCAATGGCTAAGATATGATATGCAAGCCCTATTCTATATATTAGACTGAAGGCACATTTTTAATTCACCAGGTGACCATCCCCTATAACTAGGTGCTATCCAACATTTTAACCTTTCACTACCTCATATTTTCCATATAACCTTGGCCTATGACTAAGAGTGAACACATATAGTGATTATCTTGGCACTTATCAAATCGACGGTCCAGACTTAATCATTTTTTGAGTGGACAATCCAGGCTTAAACTAGGCACTTTAATCAAATCGATGATAGGGTTTGTTAGCACTCTGTAAATCTATTTGGTTGATAAACAAACAATGAAGGTAAAATTTTCAACCAAATTTGAGACCCGAAACTAGCCCTTCGGATCTGGAGAGGGCTCTCTTAGAAATGGCACGGTCTCCGCGCAGGATATGAATTTGAAAACAATGGCTAGATTTAACACCTATGATAAAATGGGTTCTGGTTATATTGGCATAGAAAAGTAAGACTTGGGCTATGGGGTCGATCTGAGGAAGAGACAGGACAAATGAATCAGTGACTGGATTCGAGACGATAAGGCTAGGCGAGCAACAACCTTCAATGTAAAACCATAATGTGGGGTGAGAGAAATTACAGGAAGTAACTCAAAAGCACCACTGTGGACAAATTCAAAGTTAGCTTGAGAAGAAAACGTTTTGTCTAAGTCTCACAAACAAGGGGTGGTTTTCATTGAATCTGCAGGTTTGATAATTCATTCCGAAATAGACAGAAAGAGATATGAAATAAAGATAACAGGAAAGCACATACGCAAACAAAGAAGAACAATACATCCAACTATCGCAACTAGAATCTTTTCTTCAAATCACAGGACCTTTGCATTAAAATCCATTCAAAACTCATATTACATACAATAGCTATCGTCTACCCAATTTTCCAACCAACCTCTCTTACATCGAAAAGATGAAATATATAAATGAGGGTGCCGCTTGGGCTACCCTGCCTCCTAACTCCTAACCCGTAGAACTAGGACAACTAAATAGCATGTGTTGGAGACTCTTCACATAGTGTTTCCAAAAATAGACAATAATCATGCCCTTTTACTTATGAATGTTTGCAACTCCACTGGATCTGATCGTCAGTCAGGCTCTGGTGTGGATAAAAGATGTGTCACTGTGTTCCTTTGAGTAGGTGTCCTGATAAACAAGTGTATGGCAGGAGCTTGTTGTCTGCACATAATGGCTTCGACTTCAGTGATGTGATCATTCACCGAGAGCTTCACACAGTAACAACTGTTAGATCATTGTGTCCATTATCAAAATGGTAGCGCACTTCAGGGAAAATGTATCTTTCAAAATTTCCAAGATTTGTCTAATCTTTAGTGGGTGTAGAGGCGGGCGCCAACTAAACTTGTTTTTCCTACGCACTGGTGAGAGCTACGTGGGATCCCTTCTCAGTCATTTTTCATTCTATGGAATGTTTTGTGTGCCTTTATTCCATCAGTCTCTGTGCTTCTCACAGTTGTACAATGGTGTCTTGCACCTCTCTGAGCTGCCTTTTCAACCATGCCATGTTCCCTTCATGACCCTGCATTGCGGACGCTTCTGTGGCCTTTGTCACTAGTTGTCGTCGTAATTCCACGTTTTCCTGATGGAGCTCGGTGATGGCCAGTTTCACTTGCTATAGTTATTGAATTGGCACTTTCTCATTCGCTTCTGCGATATTCACTTTCCTTGTTCTGCTCCTTTCTTCTCGACTTGATCCCCCAACAGGTTCTAGCCTAATGGCATGCCTGAGTCACTCTTTATCTACCAATCTAATGCAATGTTCTTATGAAATTTGAGCTTCCATGATCTCCTAGTTTTTCCTCGGCCTGCCCCTCCTCCGAGGCATTTGTTGCCAGGGACAAAGGGCTTTATATGTCTTCCTTTTCTGTGTGAACCCCTCCATTTCAGATTTTTTATGAATTGATCTGGTATCCTCTGCAATTAAAGGGATGGTTCCTTTTACGTTGTTGGGAATGCCTGCTGCAGGTGAGAATGCATCCCAATCCCTTTGAGGCTCAGAACTTATAGTTCTTCTACTCCACGTGCCATTCCTTGTGCTCTGAGAGGTTGCCATGGTGTGACCAAGGTGAATTTTGTGCACAGTGTATCCAACAAACACACAGGATGGTAAATGGTTTTGATCACGCTGAACTGGTAAGGAAAAATGCAAATAGAGTTTCAAGCCTAGTTTTATGATTGGGGAGACTACCAAGCAACATCTGGAATTTAAAAAAAAATGGAAAGGAAAATAAATCATGTTGGAGGACAGTGAATTCATGGCGACGAGATGCTCCAGATCAAGTTGTAGGTTTTCCATGGAAAATCCCCATGGGAAGGATATAGGTGACAAGGCTGGCTGGTCATGCATGACACAAACGCCATGATTTTTCATTTCCTCAGCCTCCATGATGAACTGATAATAACTATTGTACTTACTGACGCGACCTCTATTAACCACTCGACTCGACCTGGGGCACGTAGAGATTGTTTTCTCGATAGGACTCAACTTTCTTGGAAAAGACATACCTATACCCCTTACACAAGTTTCAGATCTGACATCCCTTCCCATTTCCAAGGGCCAACCAGACACTTGTTGTCCTCAAACTTACGGTGTTATGTACCTGACTTCACATGTTTGGGCGCATGGGTCGCAACGTGACTTTAAAAACGACTCTAATATGGAAATAAAAATGATGGAGCTAACAAGGTTTTTATCAATGGTTGAGTGAACAGTCTTTATTGATTTCACATTTGAAAACTAGACTCAAATTAATCCCAACCCAAAACACAATAGAACTTGGTTCTTGCACATGGATATTTAAATTTTACATAATATTTTTTTCACATCCTCCCTCTTCTATTAACCTCCATGCATTTTTAAATATGAATTTGTAATACCCCTAGGCCGAACCCCCAATTGTAAATGTAAATTCAAATATACTTAAGTTGGTGAGTTTTTCGATATCATTTTGCATGTGCCTTTCATGGTATAGTGCGCACATGTACTACACACTAAAATGATGAATTGTGCACATTCTAGGATACCGTGCACATCAAACTTAAGTGTGTGTGATTTTGAGGCCATGGAGCCTTTGTGTATATGTTTTGTTTTATAGGCTGGTGAGCTAGTTATTATAATATAGGAGGCTTATGTCTTGAATTATGCCAGAGAGCCTAGATGCTAAAGGCCAATGAGTCTATTTTGTATATGTCTTATCATTAATATAATACATTGTTGCATGTAGACCGACCACGATAAATGAGTATGGGGGACTAAACTCCACTAGTTAGGGAAAGGGGGGGATAAAAGTTAAGGATAAGGGGATAAGCTATGGAGCTTAAGCCAAAAAGGAATATTATATTAATATTCCTTAACTATAAAGTATGGATAATTATTTTATCCTAAGTTTTAAGGATGGGGACACGTGGCCGAAAGTAGCTCTCAACATGACAAGTGTAAAGTTTGGAACATGCATACATATATATTGGACTTAGTTCATTTCCTATCATTTTTCATCATCATTCACTCACTCATTCAGTTGTCCTTCGTACCTTCATGTACCTATATATGTACATGTTCCTGTACCTATATTTGTACTCGTTCCTGTACCTGTATCCATACATGTACCTATACCTGTACCTGGTTAGCTTAGGAGTTGGACTGAGGAGGTGGTTTGTCAGGCCTGTGAGAAATTATCTCGAGGTGAGAGAATTGTTGGGAATTGATTTCCTAAAAGTGCCAAACTGCAACTGCAAGGCTCTGAGACTTCCTGTCTAGCCTGTTGCTAAAGCTATGGAAAGGAAGTGGGGTAGCTGAAGGACTATTGAGCAGAGAGGGGGCACACTTCCTGGGGTAGGACAGGCATGTGGGGAATGAGGGAATGTAGGTTGCTAGTTTGAGTTGGAACCTGTGATGAAGTTCTTTCTGGTTGACTGAGATACATCATCCTAGTTAGGAATCCCTTTACCCGGGTGGAGTTTAGTCCTAGCTCGGGGGTGACCCATAATTGAGAGTGATGAGTAGCGTGGTCTAAGGCTAGGAGGTTCATGAAAGGTCTCCACACAGTTGGTGATATTTTTACCAAGATAAGTGTCAATTGTGTGTTAAATTACATGTTGCATTATTACTTATGCGTTTATTTTTATGGGTTTTTCCTATCTGTGCTGCATGTGTATTTTTATTGTTTTTATGTATGAATTTGTACATTTGAAAAAATGTATTTTTTTGTTTAAAGTTATATATATAAATTTATGCAAGATTTTCTATGTGTATATGTTTTAATTTGTATACATTTCAATTTTTTTTACATGACATAGCCCAGTTGGATGCTGGGGATGTTACAATATGGTATCAGAGCTCTAGTTTTCAACACCGAGTTTGGATGGGCCGAGCAAGTTGAATTGAAGTGAAATTTCATAGAGAACTAATTTCGAAGTGGCCAAATTTCAAATTACAAAGCGTCCATGGTAAAAAATAGAAGCAATTGTTTGGAATTGGGAAAAATCCCCAATTTTTGTTGCTAAACTCATTGCAAAATTGAAAAATTTGGCCAAGTGGTGAGATATTCTTAATTTAATATCTATTCTAGAAAATTCATACCTAGAATTGGTCGAATTTGAAGTTACATGGAAGCCATGATAGATGGAGTGAGATTAGTTGATTAAAATTATAAATTCGTGAATGGATTTTGAAAAAAAAAATCATTCCAGGAATGTCAACCCTCAGTGATTTTTTTTTGCAGAGGTTGAATTTGTGTTATTGGGGTGAAATTGAAAAAATTTCATAGTTTCATAATGTCTATAGTGAAAATTGGGAAAATTTTTGGCAAAATCCCCAATTTTTGCAGCGGGATTCACAAGGAATTGATGCCCATAAAAATGAATGTGCACAGGTGTGTGCACTAAAAATGCATGATGCGCAGTGAAAAGCTTGTGATGTGTGGAAAATCAAGGTGTGTAGCCGAGCGCACTAAAATTTGGAACTTCGCATTGCAGAGTGTTAATGCGCAAAAAATAATAGTGTGTCGGTGTGCAAACTTAAATTTGGTGTTACACGGTGCAGAGTGGTAATGTGTGGAAAATATTGGCCCGCGGGTGTGCACACTTAAATTTGGCGTTGCACAGTACAGAGTGGTAATGCATGAAGAATAATGGTGCGTGGATGTGTGAACTAAATTTATCATTGCACGGTGTGGATTGCGTGTTCACACGCATAATATTGGTGCACATGGTGTGTGCAGTATTGGCATAGCACAAAGGAATTTTGTTGGTGTGCGAGCAATGTGGGTATATTCCTATCGTGCAACAATGTATTTAATGTTGCATGTGGAGTACTGGTGCATGGTGGGAGAGTGATAAAATTTGGCATGGTGTAGTGCATAGAGTGCAATGCACACCAAATATTAGCATGTGACACAATAATTGCACGCAACAAGTATTAGTGCATGAACCAAAATTCTGCGCGGTGGATATTGACGCATGACACAAAAGTAGTGTGCACCAGTTATTGGCGCGACAGAGAAGTCATCCACATTTTTTATAGGTGTGTGAAGCATGCGCTACCTTATGGTGTTACTACGCATCTTAAATATGGGTGTACATGTTCAAATATTTTCATGCAAAGTCATTTGCATGGTGTACAACAACAGAAAACCAGTGAATTTCCACGACATTTTACTGTTTGAAGGTCATCTTTTTGCAACGCATTTTTGAGCCCTAAACAACGTTTTTAGCTACTAAAAAACCACAATAATAGATTATGTCTTTGCATATCAAATGAAAGAGTTTGACGAGAGATTTCTAATGGTGTAAATCTTTCGTCAAACAGATATTTTATGAGGAAGTTACCGAACAAATGGTGGAGAGTAAATTTTAAGACCCAACTAAATTCAAAAGGCCATAACTTTCTGCTCTAGAATCAGATTGAGGAAGAGAAGCCGTCTATGGAAAGCTATTGAACCATAGAAAATATTCCTAGATCTGAATTAAAATTATGGGCATGTTAAAAATGTTTAATATGGAAAAGAAGGTACCTATAGCATTCCAGACCAAAAACACTAATTGGTCTAGAACTTCAGTAGGTTGTAACTAGCAGCCCAGAAGCCATAAAGAAGTGAAACTTGGGTAGAATATCCAAAATATGTATATGAAGAAACCCAATTGATATCCTACTAAAAATCCAATGGAGTAGGTGCAAAAATGTGTAATTACAGTGAAAAATTAAACCAAGTTGAAGAATGAACAGAAAAATTAGTGGACAATTTTCAAATAACCATAACTTTCTGGTCAAGACTCAAAATTGAGCATGGAAGAAGAAATTTGAAAGGTATTGGAAAATAGAATATAATTATTCACCCATAAAACTGATTTGGGCATTCAATTTTCAGGAAATCAGAAGAAATAATTTTGATGCATTAATGAACCAGAATGGTTCATATTTTCATGAAATTGTTGAAACAGTTAGCCTGACAAAGTTTTGTTGGCTGCACATTTTGCAGAGTTAACAAAAAATAGATTAGCTAAGGATCAATACAGAGTGTAGAGGAATGGAAGATGTGTAGGGGGCTTACAACCATAAATATGATATCAGAGGGATGGATTTACATATGGCAATTGAAGGAACAAACTCCAATGGACATGGAGAAGGAAGGGATGAAAACATGAATATGGTAGAGACCATTAAAATTTGCATAAGGATGTCCAAATCCATAAATATGATAATGAAGGGATTATGAGCTCTAAGGAGTAGCAGGAGGACTTCAAAATGAATTTAATGCAGAGATTGAATAGAATAGAAAATAAATTTGATAAGGAGAGTGGCTCAAGAAAATCAGAAAGTCACAGGTCTCCTGATGAGAAAACAAGAATAATAAGTGTTAGAAGACATCACCATCACTCCCCGAGGAATTCTAATAAGAGAGAACACAACATCTCAAGTCCGTCTCCTGTCAGGAAGAATAAAAGGTCTGGGGTGGATGAGCTATGAGGAGAAATGAACAAAATAAAACCTCCTACATTTGATGGTCAACACAAGAAGGATGAAGATGCAGAGACATGGATGTTGGGAATGAGAAATTATTTTCAATTACATAATTATTCTTCTCATGTAGAAGGAAGAATTTCCATCTATCAAATCAATGGAAAGGCATCCATGTGTTGGGATCATCTTGTGCAGGTGAAACACATTAAAGAGGAAAATGTTACTTGGAAGGAATTCAATAAGTGTTTTGAAAATAAATATTTGACTAAGAGATACTATGACAAGAAAATGAAAGAGTTATTTCAAATCAAACTTGGGAGTATGACCATAAATGAATATGAAAGAAGTTTTTTAGAACTATTGAAGTATGTTTCTTTCATCAAGGATGATACATTTAAGATTCAAAGGTACTTGAGTGGATTTCCATTATTCATCAGTGAAAAAATGCAATACGATGATTCCAAAACATTGGAGGATACCATAAGGCGAGCTAAATACCTATATGATCGGAAACAAGAAAGGCCAAATTTCCAAAAATCTTGGGAAGACAATAACAAATTCAATATGGATCAAAGGAAGAAGGGGGATAATCCACCATTCTTCAGAAATAGTCCTCAGGGACAACAAATGTGTAGAGAACCCAGAATGATTGAGACAGAGGGGAAAAGGCTAAGGAAGTCACCTATTCAATGTTTGGGTTGTAAAGGACATCATATGTTTAGAGATTGTCCTCACAGAGGTGAAAAAGTGAGAACTGTCCATAATGTACAACAAACTGAAATGGTGGAAGACATGGGAAGAAGTGTACCAAGGATATATGCAGTTCTGGACAACAAGAAAGAACATTATTTATTGGTGCAAGTTAGATCAGACCAGGGTCCTTCTCAAGTTACCAACAAAAGGTACCGAGTAGTCTAGAGTGCTGGCATTTTCATCCCCTCCAAATATAAGAAGTCTCACCTGAAGCACTGTTGAGACAAATAGATAGGGAAGGGTAAGGAAAATACTTAGGAGGATCCACAAAAACTTCAAGACTCATCCTCATCTTGCGCAAGAGACATGAATAGATCTGAATCTTATGTGTGCAAGAATTGAACCTACTTACGTTGCGAACAAGCATTTAAACACAGAAACATCAAGTAGAACTTATAAACCATAAAGACGTATTGCAATGCATAAGTAAAATACACAAAGACACATCATATTTTGAAAATTTAGGTCCTTCTTCATATTATCTTCAGAATCTTTCTTTACTTACAGACTCAGAAATACATGGTAGTGCTATGTATAGAATCTTGTCTCTGGATTCATGTCGCAGAGCTTCAATTCTCAGATTGATATGTCAGTTACATTAAAGACTCGGGACTTGACTTTAATCGACTAACAACAACCTCACCAAGAGGGAAAGATCGAACTGAACTTAATCAAAATCCAGGCGAATCACTAGCTAACTAACCAAGCTACACACAAACCTTTTACAATCATGTTCATCCCTATATATAACTAGGTTGTGTCTTCCATCTCGGCTTGCACACTTTCTTGTTCTATTGCAACCATTGTTTCTTAGCTCATGTTGCGTTGTCTTTCGCAATTGATTTCTATTGCTCTTTCTTGCTCTGATGTACAACTTCTTCTGAAGCTTGCACAAATCATGCTCAGTCAAAACTTGTGTGATTCCTTATCCCAAAAATGAAGGGCACAATAGGCTCCAACCACAACCCTTGACTCGCCCTCGAGTCAAGTTCTTGGTTCTTTCACATATTCTAGGAGAATCTATTGTTTTCCCTTGTCCTCCTTTTCTTCTTCCTTCTGCTCTTTTGTTTGTGCTTTCTCTTCTTTTGCCTCTTCAAATGAAGGGACCAACTCTGGGACCAACTCTAAGGCTCTCTCTTTCACTCCTTGAAAGTTTCCAACTTTATCTTACCACTTCCTGGCGAGGAGTGATGCCTCTGCAACAAACTGTTGGGTTGCCTCTTTACTACACCCCTTTGTCTTGGATGCAACCAACAAGTTCCACTCGAAATATGATGTTGCATCGATTTGATGCATCTACATGTACACTATCTGAATGACAGGTTGGAAGTCACATAGTTCTTTCTTTGTTATAGACTGTGCCTCAAAGAGGGCATTCAGTTCATTGTCCGCCTATTAGATTTGGTCAGACTTCTGTTGTTGCTCCATTGGATCCATCGTGGCTTTAACTTCTTCATTCAACACCTGGATATTGGTGCGCACCTCCTCCAAGACTTGGTTGCATCGAGCGATGATTCCCATCCAATTGATGAATTCCCTAAAAATATTTGTGCATTCTGTTGTGTACTTGTGTAGTGCTTCTCAGGCATCGTTTCCTTGCAGTACTATCTTCTGCATTTTCTCTTGCAGCTTCTGAGGTTGTTGCTATACTTCTTGTTGAGTCTGTCATAACTCTGATTCTATATGCTTAGCGAAAGTGCAAAGTTGTGTCCATGATCCTTGGAGAAACTCAATCTAATGCTCTAGCTTGCCTGCATCAATGGACTCAGGCAGTTGGGGTGTGGCCTAGCGAATCTTCGGCTAGGATTCAACAAGCCTTTCTTGCACTCTTTCCAATCTATGATCAATCTGGGCCTTGGCCTATTCTCCTTGTTGTATTGATGATTGAGCAAGGAATGCTTCCTCCCTCACGAGCTTGGAAGACCTCTCAGCCTACTGGAGCCTTTGCTCCAGTTGATCAGTTGATGCTCTGATCAGTCCAAGTAAGTGCATCGTTGGCCACTGTACTAGGTCAGTGGATGAAGGGGTTGCATCTCTAGGTGCTCGTGTCTGTAGTGGAAGTCCACTGGTTGTTGAATGATCTGAGCAGGTCTCTACCTCCTCCTCTGTTGATGGTCCTGGTGCAATCCTCAACCTTAGTGCTGAGGGAAAGAGATTTAGAACCTATCTTCTAGCTATGCATAGCTGCATCAGTTTTGCGCATTGTTGAAGGTTCTGGAGAACCCACTCCATCTGTTCACGCATGGATGTTGCACTCTACCAAGGTGTTGATTCTTATTCCTTTTGAGCCTATGGTATCTCTTGATATTTTTTTGCATCTGCTTCTTGCGTTGTACTTTCTTGGGCACCCTCACCCTTGGTAGGTGAGGGGGTTTGTTGGTTTCTTTGGGCTTGAGGCTCCTCCATAGTTTGGGTGTATTTTTCTTGCACTAAAGGATCAGTCTGTTGTTCCTGGATGTCTGGGTTTGGATCAATTAGCTTCATGCTCTGCTCTGGTACTTTGGGGTTTGGACCAAAAAATTCTGGTCTCGGCTCAGGCAACTCTTGGGTTATTTTTGGGTGTTCTCTCTCTTCTTTCTCTGGTTGATCGAGCTACATCGGCTTTGGGTTTGTGGTCTAGGGTGGACTGGTGGTTTCTGGGATTGGCGACTAGGGTTGTGGTGATGACAGAGGGTGCTTGATGATGAATGTGGATGGAAATGTTTCAGGCTAAGGGTCATCCTGAATGTGGATGATGAGGCTTTCTTTGACCGTTGAGCGGGTGCAGGGGATGACTGATGCAAGGGGTTGGGGGTTCATAGGTTTGTTCGGTGAAACCCCAGTTATGGTCTTCTTCAGCATTGGTTCATTAATGAACACAACACTCAGTATATGGTTAACTTCCTCACCTGACAACACAACATTAGTTGGCAGCCGACGGAGGACTAGTGGCATTCTTTTCTTGCGCTCCAATGGTTGTGTCTCATCTTCCTCCTCAGAGTTTGATTGTGCTGGAGATTCTTGCTTCATTTGCTCTAGGCCTGAGCTCGGTCCTGCCCCTACTTCTTTATATTTCTTCTTCAATAGCTCCATAGGCAGAGTATAGTGCATCCATGACTTGCACAAGTTGCGTTTGACTCTAGGCCATGACATTACTTCTTTGTTGAAGGCCTCCTCGTCCAGATAGAATGATAATATCTTTGTATGGAAATCTTCCTAGCTAACATGTCTCGACCATACAAAAGTATGGTGTTGGTTCATGCTGAAGGAAATGTTTCTTGTATTGTAGTTGAGGAGCTCCTGTGGAATACACAACCTCTATGTTACGTCTATCAGACCTTTGTACCACTTAGAAAATGTTTCAGTGTTGAAGGTTGCATTCTCTGAATCCGACCTGGACTATCAGAGCTCGAACATCTTCGCCATGTGCCCCTTGTCCGGTAGCTTCAATTCCTTTTCCATAGGTGGCTTCCAATTGAACATTGTGAATACCAACAACATATATCCGTAGGTGAAGGTTCCTCCCTTTTCCTACGCTTCCTTGCATGCCACTAGTAGTTCCTCCAGCAGGTAACTACACCAATTGAACACAACACCATTGGCGCAAAACTCTGCTACTAATATTGCATCTAGCATGCATTCTCCCTTGTAGTATGATCTCATAACCCTATTGGCTATGATGTAACAACTAGTCCAAATTGTCTCTGGTAATATGGTGTCGATTACTGTTGTGCGTCCCCCCCTCTTTGTGTTGAATTTTTCATACAGGTCGAGCTCTCCTTTCTTTTTGTTGTGCTTACCAAGACCCTAGAATCCTTTCGACACATATTCTTCTTCGAAGGATAGTCCAATAAGTTGATGGATGTATTCAGCATGGATTGGATACCTATTATCCAACCAGAGACTTATTTCATGCACCCTACTTATCATAAATTTTGTGCACCGTGCAACCTCACCAGTGGTATCGAATACTAGCAGGTCTCTAAGGTTCATGATGGTCGAATTGAATAAGTTGACAAATTCTGGTTTTGTCACGAATTACATGCCTCCTAACCCATCTGGAGCCATCTCCCAAAAGACATCTATGTTCAATTGGGGGAACAAAACTGGATCTGTTAGGTCAATATTGAGGAGATTAACATGCTCCACCTTGCCTTTGAGATCACCCATGACCTTGACTCGAGGGTCGCAGGGCTCGTCTGGTACCGCATCCTTAGACATGACACTTCGTCTTGTTGTGGCTCTCATCATTGTGGATTCTAAGTTATCACAATTCTTCGACAAGCTAAGGGCTAGGGTCACTGTTGTAGGAAAATCTGCCTGCGGACAAGTACATCGACCTCTAAGGCTTGACCTTAACCCTAGACAGAAAAGTGCTTATCATGGACACTGAATTTCTTTCGAATCTATCTAAGCCTAATGCATGAGAAGGAAGAGTAACAGAAGTACCTTTTAACCGACGTTTGTCCCTGCATGCTCCGAGTCGCGCTCCAATCCTTTGCTTCTCGTTGATAGCTGTGGACAAATGAAGATACAACCACTTCCTACTCTATTGACATTAGCTTGAAAATAGATCTATCACTGAATGATAAGTTCATGTAGCATCGAACACAAACTAGAAAGAAACAGGCCAAGCATGTCATATTAATGAGAATAACGACAGCAGTACTTACAATCGTAGATGCGAATGCGACAGCTTCGTCAGATCCTCTTCGTCTAACCCTTACTTGAAAGATCCACAACCTGGATTGCAGCAGCTGCACTGATGATTCTTCTCTAGCTGACTGCAGATTTCCTCCAAGATCATAAGTTTCACATACACATTTCTTCCTGCTCTCTTCACCATTAGAGCTTGCTTATATAGGTTGGGAAGAGGTTAACCACTCAAGTTATGTTTAGAACTAGTTAGAAACCTCTTCCTTGGTTTGAGAGATCTTTTGACAAAACCAAGAATTCGAGCTTAACAGCCTCCCAAA
>ML783661.1:382271-394016 GCA_009831015.1 Picea engelmannii
GTGACATGATTCAACAGTATTTACGACACTCTTATAACCAACTTGTGACCTTTGCGACAAGTTGTATAGAAGTTGCGACACTTGCGACAAGTGAGAGGTATGTGCGACACTTATCCAGTTGAGTGATTTGGATGTGTAACAGTCACGACTACAGATTTCACAATTGTATAGGCTTGTTCTCTCTACCGAATTCGGAAATGGAAATGTTATTTGAAAACAACGCATTCTTGGGCGAGTTCTCAAAGCCATATAGTTGGATTAGTGGGAAATTTTAGCAATAAATATTGTTCATCATGACCGTATGGATGCAACTGGATCTGAGTTGTCTGACGAGATGATTTAACGGGGTAAATCCTATCGGGGGATTATGGGATTTACTTGCATGAGTGGGATAGGGACATGGCTGGTTTCAGACCTTTATTTTTGATGGGTGGGAATCCTAATGGGAACTCCGATGGCATATTTGTGTAACACAACTTTATGGCTTAATTGAATTTATACGAGGTACCATAATGGAAATACAAGCAATGACTAGACCAGGTTCGTGTGGCACATAGACTCAGATTGTATTCAGATTCTTTCTCCCTCCAACCATAAAGGGGGTCCTTGTCATATTAATGACTGTCATTAATGGATTCTCTTATGCTTTGCATCTTGCACTGCTAAGCCATTAGCTCTGTATCAAATAACACTTAAATATAAAATGGACTATGTGTCATGGTGCAACACTGCACACATTGAATTTATTAACTAAATTTACAAAAAATTCAGAAAATTCAAATCTAACTATTATGCATGCTCCTTTGGACTAGAGAAACAGTCCCTTTTTCTCAATTTTCAGACATATAGGGCTTCAAGTGAGCACCGTTCACCCATCCTATCCGCAACATACCATCTAGTTGCACGATTCTTACTGCTCCTGAGGGTTGGATCTCCGCAATTGTAAATGGTCCCAACCAATGCATGCACAACTTGTCGGGATGATTTTGGTACCGACTATCGTAGAGTAGAACCTCGTCTCCTTGCATAAATACCTTGGTCTTAATGTGCCTGTCATGCCAATATTTCTTTCTTTCTTTTTCAACTGACTGATGGAAGTCTGCTAGAAATATGGTCTCCTCAATTTCTTGTAACTCCATAATTCTCTGTGCAATTGATTCCTCCTCTGAAATATGTGTGATTTGTGCAATATACAAACCTGAAGTGATGAATTCTGTAGGCACCAGTGCCTCTTTCCCATAAACTAGCTGGAACGGTGTGTACCTGTGGAGTTTCTTTGTGGTTGTCATGTAATCCCATAGTAATTTTGGGACTCTTTCATCCCAATCTTCCTAATTTGCACAACAGAACTTTGTCAATCCTCTTTCCAGAATCTTGTTGAAGGCTTCTACTATTCCATTGGCTTGCGGATGGTAGGGACTTCCTTTGTGATGTTGGATCAGGAACTCTATTTTAAGCTTTTCTATAGTGCTACTAATGAAATGAGCTACTTGGTCACTGGTTAGGCTCCTAGGACATCCAAAACGGGTGATAATTTTCTTAAAGATGAAGCTGGAAGCAATATTGGTCGAACAATCCTGAACAACTGCTACTTCATCCCAATGCGTAAGGTAGTCAGTTGCGGTGATGATGTACATAGCATTTGAATTCTTGGTTGTGGGGTTGATTGGTCCAATGAAATCAACTGCCCATTTATCAAATTCTTGTAGAGATTGAACTAGTTGCAATGGTAATTCATCTCATCGTAACGGCTTACCCACTCGTTGAAAAACATCACATGATCTAGCGTATACCTTTGCATCTTGAAGAGTGTTTCCCACCAAATTCCAGCTTGTAGAAATTTTTTTGCAGCGGCCTTTCCTCCTACGTGACCTTCCGCAACTCCACTATGGAATTCCCAGAGTATATCTTGTCTTTCATTATCTAGGACACATCTTCTGAGGATACTATATAGTCTTAGTTTATACAACTATCTGATGATCAACTGGTAATTTTTTTCTCTAACAACCATGTGGTGTTTCTAGGTTGCAGAATATGTTTCTGGGCAGGCCCCTATACTTAAGAAGATTGTTATGTCCTCCATGCACTTTGGTATGGTCTCGACCTAGAAAAAGTTTGCATCTGGGAGTTGATCATCTACTTCTCTGCCACTTTCCCCTAACTCTAATCTGGACATGTGATCAAGTCCTATGTTGCATCTTCCCAGCTTAATGATAACTTCAAAGGAAAATTCCTGAAATAACAACAATCATCTAGAAATTCTTCCTTCCAACATAGGTTTGTTAACTAGATATTTCAATGCAGAATGATCAATAAAAAACTTGAAATGAGAACCTAACAAATAATGTCTAAATTTCTGCAGAGCATATATCATGACTAATCCCTCCATTTCTATCATTATTTAGTTTCTCTCTACTTGTGACAACTTCTGACTCACAAAATAGATAGGATGATCCATAGCTCCATCTCCAGGTTGCGTTAAGATAGCTCCTAAGGAAATTCCTGAAGCATCTACATGGACGTGAAATTCATTCTCCCAGTTTGGGAATATCAGAATTGGTGTTGTGTTGAGATTCTCCTTGAGTGTCTCAAATGATTTGTCACATTCTGGAGTCCATTGGTACGTTTCAACCTTTTTCAGTAGGCTTTCTAGAGGTGCAGTAATGTTGGCATATCTTCGGGTGAACCTACGATAGTAACCTATGTGTCCCAGCGTGGAGAGAAACTATTTAGCACTCGTAGGTGGTGGCATATTCTCAATGACCGCAGCTTTGGCTGGGTGTACCAATACTCCTTCTCAGCAGACTATGTGGCCCAACAAATTTCCATGTGGTACAAAAAAGATACACTTTCTGATATTTAATGAGATTTGCAACTCTCTACATCTATCAAACATTAGTCATAGCAGTGCTATATGTTCCTTGAGCAGGATATATATCATCCCATCATCCATATAGAATTCTATAAACTTGTGAATGAACTCTCTAAAAGATCCTATTACAATCCTGGAGAAAGCTGCAGGGGCGTTCTTTAAGCCAAATGGCATCACGTTGTATGAAAAATATCCCCATTTTGTTATGAATTTGGTATGCCTTTTGTCCTCTTTGGAGATCCTGACTTGGTGGTACCCTGAAAATCCATCTGTGAATGAGTATGCTTCCTTCCCCGCAACCTGTTCTAGAACCACATCAGTAAAAGGTGTTGGGAAAGGGTCATGCACACAGGCAGAGTTAAGGCTTCTATAGTCTACACAGACTCTAATATCCTTTGTGCCTTTATTTCTTTGAATAACTATTGGGCTGACCCATTTTGCTTCTTCTATTGTGAAAATGAGTCCTTCTTCAAACATATTATCTATCTCTTTCTTAACCTTCTCTTTTACTCTGGGGTTAAGATGGTATGGTCTATGTCTCATAGGCTTGGATCTTGGTTTCAACTCAATTTTTATTTCTCCCATTACTTCTTTGATCCCCTTTAACTATGAAAAAGTATTTTGGAACAAATCCTCATATTCCCACAACAAACTTTGTATTTCTTGACTGGTTTTCACATCCTAGTGGTCTCCCACCATAGCTATCTTGGGTTTCTTTGTGGTCGCTATATTGATTTTGTGTAATTTTAATGGGTGATTGTAGGTGCTATTAGTCTGGCTAGGTATGGTGTTCTATATTTCTCTGCTCCCCTCTGTCTCTTTGATGATTAAGTTTCTCAATTCCTCTAAGTCATCTAGGATTTTTGAATCCCTACTAATCTGATAGCATTCTATAGGTTTCTTAGTTGAGGGAAGGTGAAGGTTAGTATGAAGTTCTTGGCTATGTTTGGCACATACCACTAATTTTTATTTCTGATTACCATTATCTATAAAAAGAAATTCTTTAATATTTTGCAGGACTACTTCAAGCTCAGGGCACTTACTTGTAAATGAGAAGTCCTTGCAAAAATGAGTTGCTAGTGTTTTCCAGTCACTGGTCTATCTTATGGTTTCCTCATGTATGAACCAATATTTCAGGATTGGACCTAGAGAGTGGGGAAATACCTGAACCCAGAAGTGAGAGGGTATTCCTGCAACTTGCCACTGTGTCACCCATTGTTCAATATGCACTCTAGGATCTGATTCTACGTTGAACATTTGTGTAACTTGGAGATCCGTCTTCATCTCTAATTCCAGTTGCTCCTTGTTATGGAACCTATACTTGATAGCTTACTTCACATCGTCCCAATTTATGAGTAAGTCTTTATGATTAGCCCACCATCTGGAAGGGATGTCCTGAAAAGCTACATATAGTACCAAGATTCTTTAATCTTCTACTACCTTTTCTTCCATGCTAAGCAGAAAACTGTCTAGTTTTGAGGTGCCATCGTATACTGGGTGTTCTATAATTTTGGTCCAAACCCATCTGGTTACTCTAAAATTTGCGCATCTTCTTGAGAATATTTCGTACGAACCTTGTTGCCAATTGTCAAAAACCAATTCTGAATCTTCGTCTATTGAATGTATGCTTCTCTAACTTACTGATCCATCAGCAGTAGGATTTATATAATCATCTCTTGTTCCTGTTGTTATGGTGTACAACTGGTCCAAGTCTTCTCCCTCCATATTATTGTCTTTTGGCTCTGTATACATGGGTCCTACATATGGATCCAAAGGTTGAACTACCTTGATTCCATCATCCTCAAATTTCATGGTGTCTTTCTTTAAGTCGATTATGGAATAGTTTTCATAGGACCAATCAATGCCAAGTAGTGCAAGGTAAGGGTCCTTATCTCCCATGATCTCAATGACTTCAAATTCAACCACTATCTTTACTCCTACAATGTCTATTTTGACATTCTTCAGTCTTCCTATGGGGAAGTTACAATATTGGTTTTCCATTCTTAACTGAATTGGGGAATATGTTAGCCTAGGTTTTCCTAAGGCTTCCCAAGTATTCTTAGGCATAATGCTCACATCATATCCTAGATTGAACATGATGTCCTTAATCTCAAATTCATCTAAATCAGCTACAAGTCTGAATTATTTTCTAGTTCATACTTTTCTTTGCTTCACTCTCTAAGTACTCTTCTTAGGAAGATTAACCCTTATTCTTACTTCTAGGGGTTCTTCTTTCCCTAAAACTAGGTATAGGACATTGTGAAACTTCTCTATCAGTTGATCATTCCCTAGAATGTTAGAGAATAATTGAAACCAAAGGTCAACTACATTTTGAGGTTGCTCAGGTTGTCTTGGTATGACTACATGGTTTCTAGGTGCAGGGGGTGAAGCAGGGACTTGCACCATATTAGGATAAACAATAGGCTATGGGGGTTTCTCTCGCATCTCAAGGCTAGGAATATTCTGAAATAATTCTATGGCATTTTTAAAGAACAAATTATGTTTTAGAGGGTTGTACCTGTATTCCTTAGGTGTTGTTTTATGGATCTGAGGTAGAGTCTCAACATCATCTCCTATCTTCGCTCCTCCTCAAGTAACGATATTAAGGTTGGGAAATTGTCCCTTAATAATTCTCTTGATTTCTGAACCAATGAGGTTAGTTCCTCATTGTCGTACCCTATCTTCCCATTTTGCAATAATTTTGGGTTGCCTTCAGTTGCGTTCCTGTTGGTTCTATAGTGAGAGCACCATGGTCGCCTTGGATAAGGACAATCTCTAGCCATGTGACCTTGCTCATCACAATTATAAAATCTTCTTGGTCCTCTTCCACCAGTTCTTCCTCCTCTGAAGTCTCCTCCGACTTCACCTCCTTGACCTCTTTCTAGTCGATGAGGGTTTTCATTCACCCTAAATGTTGTTCAGTCTAACCTATCTGTAAGTGCATCCAATGCTCTACATTGATTGGTAGTATGCATGGTAGATGCACAAAACTCACAGTGTATTGTATTTGGTACTGTTGAATATTTATTCATAATGGGGTACTGTCTTAGCCCATGTCCATGGATTCGACAAATTTCACTATACTCGGTTGCTGGTGTTGCTTGGCCTCTTGAAAAAGCATGATACAGGGTGGGGTTATGGAATGGTAAGTTCATAGACATTTGCGCAACTCCTCCCGTGGGTCCTGGTGGGGGTAACATTGGATTCTGAGGAGGTCCCATTCCCCTTGATTGACCAAGGAGAATGTATGTATTTGTTTCTTTCTCTTTGCTAATGCTATATGATGAAATATAATTATTCTCGGTTCTTGCTTCCCCTTCGTGAGTGTGAGATATAATGATAAAGAAAGTGATAAAGAATAATTATAGGTTTCATTGGTTGAGTGGAACCCAAAGAAAGTGTAAAGGAATTAACCTAGCTTGGTCCCTATCTTTCCCTGCAGGTGTAAAAGGTAAGGGTAGACCAGGGTGAAAAGGTCATGGGTCCAAGGTGCTTAGGTTGACGTCCAAGCTTCTTTGTACCAAAACCAAAAATAAGGTAGAGTCACCCGTTCCTAACCATATCGTACCACCACATTCATGGACATTCATTCACTGGATGTCCTTTTGTATAACATCCGATGCATCAGACCTGTGGTCGTCCTACTCTGGGTATCATCAGCTCTTGAATATTTTCTGTAAGCACTGATATTTTCCCTTGTGGTTGTGCCAGATTCACATCTGTTGGGGGTCTGGTCACTCTCAGGCTCCTAGGGTATCCCGCCATGGATTCAATATTCATCTATTGTTCCAAGGCATATGTTAAGGTGTCTATCTGTTGTTGCATTAGTGAAATCTGAGTCAGAGGAAACAATCCCTGAATGTATCGTTCCCTTTGATGTTCCTCATGGATTGGATGTGCCAACCTCCCTATAGAATATTTAAACTTTTGGTTTTATTCCTAGGTTGATTCACCTTCTTGTTGTTGGATCTCATACAACTTAGACAAAGCTTGTTGTTCTAACTAAGGTAGTTTGAACTCTGCTATGAAACTTGTCCGTACCTGGACAAGAGTGAATGCTTGACCTTGCATTCTTGGCACTCCTGGCTCAATGATATCCATGTACCAGTTGAGAGTGTGACCTCTCAAGGTAGTCTGGAACTCAACCAACTTATTCGCATCCGGAGTCCCTCTGGATCTCCAGATTTCTTCACACAAGAACCAGTGCTGATCAAAATATTCATCTCCCTTACCCCAAAATTCTGGGTATTGGGAAATCAAACCTCCTGCATGGCCAACCATTTTTGATCTTGTTGTTCTTATCAATATAAAACCTAACGATCCTGCTTGCGATCTACCAGGGGATCCCAATATCCTCCATGTACTCGCACTTCCTAGTTGTGACTAACTAACTAATTGTACTGGAACAAAACTAACATGAGAAGGTAGTATCGAACTTACCACTTGTATAGAAGACACTTGGGGTATGGGTGATTCGGGGTTGGCACCACTGGCTTTGAGGAGTTTTTCTTTGATCTAGGGGGTCTCATTTTCTTACACTATAACGATCTCTTCGGATGGATTCCCAATCTCTCCTGTTATCAGGGATGAATCTTCTCTTTCTTCTCCAATATTCATGTCGACTCCTTCCTCCCTTACGTCTACACCTTCTCCTTCTTGTCCAACCTCCTGGGGAATTCTTTCTCTCTGCGCTTCTCTCTCACTTAATATTTGACTAGCCAATCTTTCCTGTCTTCTTATCTTCTGCAACTCTTCCATCTGTCTTTCCTCTACTTCTCCTGATCTGACTTCTTTCCTCAACTTATCGAACTGTCTTGCTTCTTTCTTGATCTTTCCACACCACCACTTATCGACGATGGTGGCTCTCTTCAAGGCTCGTTCATCTCTTGAGTATGTTTCTTGTTGTTTCCCCCACGTGTCAAAGAACCCTTCCCCTCTCTCAAGCCATGACTCTACCCCAACCTCACCATACCCTAAGAGAGGCTTTTTATGTTGTCATCTCAGTCAGGGACATAGTCAACATCCTCTCTTCCATCAAGAAAACCTTAATCCACATGGGGATTTCCCTCAATAGTCTTCCGCTTGCGTCTTTCTTGAAAATATCCTTTTTGCATGAAAAATATTGGTGGTTCTCAACTGCAAACTCGATGATATATCCTTATAATGTGGTATTGACCCAGAAATCAATCACTCGCGTGACTAGAAAATAGAGTCGATGAAGTGCTACTAGATTTTCGGTGTCCCAAGCATAGATCCTCTTGACTCATTATTGGAACTCTAGAGCTTCTTGGAGCCTCTTTATGCAGTGGAAAAGTTCTTCTGGAAACTTGACCAAAAAAATCTCATATTGGTCGCTCGATCTTTCTGAGTAAAAGACTGCTTCACGAGTGTCTTCCACTGATTTTCCCCTCAGTTTCGCTTCTTTCCATATGAAGGCATCACGGTTTCTTTCCCACCATTGCTAAATACTAGATCTATGGATCCGCTGAAGCATCCTCCCTACAAGTTCCCTTTTAACACAGGTCTCGACAACTAAACCTTGTTGGCACAAGTTAGATTAGACTAGGGTCCTTCTCATGTTACCAATAAAAGGTACCAAGTAGTCTAGAGAGCTGGCATTTTCATCCCCTCCGAAGAGAATAAGTATTACCCGAAGCACTGCTAATACAAATAAATAAGGAATGGTAAGGAAAATACTTAGGAGGATCCACAGAACCTTCAGGACTCATCTTGATCTTGTGAAAGAGACATGAACATATCTGAATCTTATGTGTGAAAGAATGGAACCTACTTACGTTGTGAAGAATCATTTAAACACAGAACCATCAAGTAGAACTTATAAACCATAAATAAGTATTGTAATGCATAAGTAAAATACACAGAGTGTTAAGCCCTAATATTGGCTCACTACTCCTTAACTAGGTCATATTACATTAGTAATGTTATTTTATTTATGTCAGCTTTATTCCATTAGTTGTAATTATACCTCCTAGTATCCTATATATACCAAGGAGACATTTTCATTTTGAATCATCTTGTACTTGAACATTTATGTGGGGTAAAAGGAGGTTTCCCCCTTGAAGAAGATTATTATCTAAAATTATATATTTTTCAAGGCGTTGAGTACTTATTCTGAGGTTTTTCTATGCTATATTGATATTTGATTCTTAACATATGGTATCAGAGCTCAAGGTCTTGGGGTTTCGCTGCTACATCTGAGACACCTTGGAATTTTCACTATAATTATTTTTCTACAACATTTAAGAAGGAATGGCTTGGAGGATATTTAGCAGATGGACCAAGGTATGTTGGGTTAAGATTTCAGCTCCTGAGGCCTTATACTTTCAGAGATACATCCTGTGAAAGTTAGGGTTCTGGAATCATCCTAAACTGAGTCATTGCAGAATTTTCACTATAATTTTTTTTCTGTAACATTTCAAAACCTGAAATCCAAAGAATATTTACGGAAATTAGTAAGGTATCTGGGGTAAAAATTTCATCTTATGGTTCATCGTACATTTTTAGATACACCTTGTGTAAGATAGGGTATCTGACTAGTCTGAAGAAGGTGTTCCAGGTAAAACAATCATAACTTCTTTATAGAGTATCCAAATTGAGTGAGACTAATTGCATTGGATAGTTGACAGTCTGTATCATTTTTGGTATGAGTTTCATAATTTTATATAAATTATTTTGTGTGGGGCACACTATACAAGTTAGATCTCCTGGAAAGGACAAAAATAAGCAAGTTGTGGGGAAGTTACTGTAAATTCCATTTGGCACATCCAATTTTGATCAGACCTGTGGCATTGCAAAGAAGAAATATCAGAGAACTACAAAAAAAAGTTTTCATACCTAGAAGGGCTGAAACTTTGGATATACAACAGAAGAAATATTGTCTAGCAGAACCACCTCAAAATCAAGGTTCAAAAGTGATACTTGGCCAACATGCCACCCAAAAAGGGAACTTCTACACCAAATAAGCCTCCAGAAAATCCTACATGGACTCTTGATGAAGGTGAAGAAATGCGTAGGGACATACATGACTTACAAATGAAGTTAGTAACAAAAGATGAACTACAAGAGATGATGGATTCAACGTAAGCTAAGTTTGAGGCAATAAATACTAAGATGGATGGTTTAAAAGGGGAAATCATGGAAGGATTGAAAAAAATCCTAATAATGAGGACACCTAAAAGTGAAAATGTATCCCATGAAAGTCATGATGAGGAAACAAGGAAGGTGAATCCAGAATGGAGAAACTCCAACTTTGGGTTGAAGACCAACCACGTTCCTAAGATCGATATGAGGAAGTTTGATGGCAAGGACCCAATCACATGGATACTTCAAATGGAGCAATTATTTGATCTACATAATGTTCCACAAACACAAAAGGTATGAATTGCTTCTTTATATTTAGAACCCAATCAATTTGTATGGTATCAATGGCTTTGTTCTCGCAAATCACTCGTCACTTGGAAAATTTTCATGGAAGAAATGATAGCATACTATGAGGATACAAGGAGCAATACCTTCTTTAGCCAATTGATAAATCTCAAGAAAAAGGGTTCAGTTACAGAGAACAATGAGAACTTCCAAAGATTGAATATAAAAGTAACAGATATTCCAAATGAGCACTTGATTGATATATTCATAGGAACTTTAAAGGATAGCATTCAACATGAGGTTCACCTTTGGGAACCCAAATCATTGGAGAATGCATTTAGAGTGGCAAGAAATGTTGAAATTAAAAATATGGCTATGGCTACTAGAAGGACCAATCCTAAGATCTATAGAGAGAATAATGATCCTTCTTCTAAAACACCTCAACCTACAAGGTTGAAACCTCAACAATTGGAGGAAAGAAAAGAAAAAGGTTTATGCTTTAATTGTGACAATGAGTACAGTAAGGGACATAAGTTTGGTGAGAAGAAAGTATTCTACATAGATTGTGAAGAGGAAGAAGAATAAGAACAAGAACCATCTCAAGATGAAAACGTAGAATCAATTTTGTCTGAAGAGTTGACTCCCATGATATCGTGTAACGCATTGGCTGGAATTAGCACTCCTCAAACCCTCAAGATCGAAGGATACATCAAAAATAAAAAGGTAATAGTCCTAATTGATTATGGTAGTACTGATAATTTCATTCACTATAAATTAGCCAAAGATCTCAATTGCTTTGTATATCTAGCGCCAAAGTTTCAAGTAATGATTGCAGATGGAGGAACTATAAATTGCTCAGGAAAATGCAATAAGATCAATCTTACTATGGGGGAATATGTAATGAATAGTCCAATGATTGCTATACCCATGGGTGGTGTAGATGTTGTACTAGGAATCCAATGGTTACAATCATTAGGAACAATGGATTTTAATTTTCAAGAACTTTTCATGAAATTTTCATTGGAAGGAAAAGAAATCGAGTTAAGAGGTATCCCAGGGAAACCCGGTAAGGTGATAAGCTCTAATGGCATGACAAAATTATTGAAAAAGGGGCATCAAGTAGTTATTGCACAACTATGCTCACTAGATGTTCAAACATCTAAGCCATCTATTCCTCAAGATCTCCAAGAGATCATTGATAAGCACTCCAAAGTATTTCAAGATATTGCCAAAGGTCTTCCACCCACTTGAAATCATGATCAAGAAATTCACCTAATTCCTGGGAGTGTTCCTCCTAACATCAGGCCATACAGATACCCTTATGCCCAGAAGAGTTAAATTGAACGCATGGTTGAAGAAATGTTAGAGGCTGGCATTATTAGACCTAACCAAAGTTCTTACTCTGCACCAGTGGTAATGGTATTCAAGAAAGATAGCTCATGGCGTATGTGTCCAGATTATAGAGAGCTCAACAAGATCACTATTAA
>ML783661.1:417495-457785 GCA_009831015.1 Picea engelmannii
AGGGCACAATTAGGTCTTTGACCAGCCTCCCCACGCAGATTGAGCTCGGATTTGATGTCAAATCGACTTGGGAGCCGATCCATTAGTGGTTGGGAGGCCGACCAGCTTCATAAATGCACCATTTGGCAGGCGCGCGGGTTTTGTACCCCACAGCCGCGCATATGCGCCCAAAATACGAAGATGTTGCGCGCGCGCGCGTGCGCCTAGTGGGTGCATAGCGCTTTTTAATTTTTTGGCCATTTTTGCATAGTTTTGACCCTTTTGCTGTGTTGTGGAGTTAATCCTTGTGCCATGAATGACTGTTTTTCTGTGCTGATGATGCGGAGTTCTTGTCGCCCTGTGCGGATGAAATTTCAGTGATAACACAAGGGCTTCATATTCTGCCACATTGTTGGTTGTCTCAAACTCTAGCTTGTATGAAAGAGATACAGTTTCCTGAGCAGGTGACACAAAAAACACTCTGGCACCAATGCCTTCCTTGGAAGAGGCTCCATCAAAGAACATTTTCCAGACAAAGGTGATGGGGGGATAAATTTCATGAGAAGTAGTGGGCTGCTATATGAGTTTTAGAAGAGGCTCGAGAGCGTTAGTGAGCTGTAGTAAACTGGAACCTAAATCAGTGTCAAGAGAAAAGATAGGATGGTTGGTAGGATTATCTTCATCACTAATTATGTAGGCCAGTTGGGCTTCTCTATACAGTCTCCTATGTTCCCCCCCAAATATTGGAATAGTAGCATAAGTTAGGTCCATTTGCAGGGTTCCCCCAAGTCTTTTTATCTAGGATCTTGACAACAACATACCAAAATTGGGGGGAACATCAACCACTACAATGTCCATGACCACACTTTTCATGGGCAACTAAAACAAGGTCACAACCAGATCTTTGATGACTCCTAGACATTGAAATTTCCTGGAGTCAAAGGAATAGAGGTCATGATAGGCTTTGGTGACTTCTAGTCCTAATTCTTCCATGATAGTTTTTGGCATGAGGTTGTGGGAAGCCCCTGAATCCATCAAACAGTTGTGCAACACCTTTTCATGTATGTTCAGGGATGTGTAGAAGGGAGGGGATGAATCATTTATGTCTTTTACCATAGGACCTAGGACGACTGCGGGATTTTCATCTTGCAAATTGATTGAGTCTGTTGGATGACATGAGGCTTCGGACTATAATAGCTCAGAGAGGCATTTTTTGAACACTTCATGTTTGATCAGTTCTGAGAGGGGCATAGGGATTCTGATTTTTTGAATTTCATGCTCAAAGTTAAAAGAGGATGCAAGCTTTGGAATTTCCCTTACTTCAGGAACATGAATATGGACCATTGGAGAGAGGGTTCGGGCCTTTTTACCTTTGTTGATGTCCACTACTTCATTAGCAGGTTTCTCTATTCTAGTGAGTTGTTTAGGAACATCAGGTGCTCCTGTCTTCTTCTTGGATCTTAGGTTATGCTTGTTCTGACTATTTCTAGCCTTGTCTCCCTTGCTGAGCTCATTTAGATGATTGTCCATGAGAGACTCCTCATATGCTGATTGAGTGAGATGAGGAAAAGGAGAAGTATCTCCGAAGTAGTGGATTTCAAGATCAAGCTCATTTATTTCCCATTCTTCATCATTAGCTACAAAATTATTTTGAGGAGGGGCCTGGATCTTCTAATCTTCTCTATCTCTTCCCCTCTGGTCCCTCTATATAATCTGGGGAGAATTATTATTTGGCCTCCTGAAATTTCCTTTGTTTTCAGTATTTTGAGGATTTTTGTATGTTTTCTTTCCCTCCACCTTCATTTTCTCCATCTTTGCGGATAGAGACTTCACTATCTTGGTCAATTCATCCACCTGGAGGTGAGGCACAGAGGGGCCAGAGGTCCAGGCTTCAAATCTTCCCTTTCTCCTATCTGCATCTGTCTTATTTCTCAGTCTATCAACTGCCAATACATTAGATTCCACCTCTATGGATGCATCTTACATTTGAGCTAGGGAGGTAGCTCTTCTCTCTCTCAATAGAAGGCAGAAGTCAGGGTCGAATGCATTAGCATAAGATATTTTAGCAAAGGCTTCTGTGGGTTTTATCTCAGCAGGGATCTTATTATACATCTTATTGAATCTTTTGGAGAAGTCAGAGTCAGACACTCCTTCCTTTTTCTTCAAGGACCTAAATTCTGTCATGTAATACATGAAATATTTTTTATCTCCCCACTTCCTCAGGAATGCATTATCTAGAGCTTCAATCCCAATGATATATCCAGGGGCCAATCCCCTAAACCATTTCCTCACCTCACCATCAAGGCTCTGGATGAAGACCCTCATCCAAACATCTTCATTTTCAATGTTCAAGTTGTCTGCATAACTGTAGAAGGCAGTAAGGTGCTCTTCCGCAGTTATGTCCTCTTCCCCAGTGAATTTAGGCATATATTTCAAGTAATCTCCAGTAGGGAGAGGATTCATAGGTTGAGGTAGGATTAAGGGATCATATCTAGCAGCCACTATGGCATCCATTCTATTTAGAGGGGGATTAAAACCTTCCATAGGAACAATAGGTATAGGGGAAATAGGAGGAGATGAGGTTTGAATCAGAAAGACAGGGGTTGAGCCGACAGGATGGGAGGGAAACAACAGAAAATTTGGAGAACAAGTTTGCGGGCTAAAAGGGGCAGAAGTTTCCCTTTCTTCAACAATTGTGGTAATAGGAGAAGGGGTGGTAAAACTCAGGGTAGGAAAATATTTAGAGGTGAGGGGTCTGAACCAGAGTACCACCTCAGGGGAGAGGGGAGTGAAAAGGGTGTCTCCTACCAATTCAAGATCGGGAGGAGAAAAGTCAGTAGGAACACTCCCAAAATTTATACTACGGGAAACTCCAACAGAAGGTAAATAAATAGGATGAGATGAAGGGGTTGGAGTTTATATAAAATCATGAAAATCATCAGAAATACTTGGTTTAGCAGTAGAAGTACCTCCTCTAGAGGACTGTCCCTTTCTGATAATTTTCTCTGGGTCATCTTCAGGTGGCACTAATGGCAGTTGAGGAGTAGACCTTGTATGTCTGCCTCTAGAAGCCATGTCTAAAACAATGGAGTCACTTGTGGGTTCACATCAATGGAGTCGACCAACACATTCGCATGAGTGGAGTCACCAGGTGCACAATAAAAATCTCAATAGTTCTGATATCTTATGCACCTTCAGAATTAGTTAATCATTATCGTTCAATCCCGGGGAAGATATTCAACTTCGTCCCCGGCAACGGTGCTAGAAATGTTAGCGTCAGAAGTCACTCCTGGATTGCGGTAGAAGCAGAGCCCAACGCCCATCATTTTATGTCACAAATAATTTAATGGGGTGGTTGAATGGATAGAAACCCAAGAAGTTATCTCTTTAACTCAGAAAACTGGGCCTGGTATGTAAAACAGAAGAGGTCTTGATCTAACTTCCGTCAGTGGGTTGATTATAAAATGAGGAGATGGAAGACTTAGTGGGAGGAGTAAGAAAAACTTCCTCGGGCCGCAGATCTAGGTGGGCAGATCTTGATCGTCCAAACCTACCTGCTCGTTAAAATGACGTGCCATCCCCTTTTAAAACTTTGGGATAAATGGGTTTTCCACATCACTCTTTTCTCCCAAGGGGACGCTTCCCTTAGGAAAATACCCCATACATGATTGTGTGCTAACACAAGGTATGGTCATTATGAGTTCACAGTGGTGCCATTTGGGTTATCAAATGCACTAGTTGTCTTCATGTGTTTAATGAATGGTATTTTTAGAGAATACTTAAATAAGTTTGTCATTGTATTTTTATATGACATTCTTATATATTCTAAGTCAAATAAAGAGCATGAAAAACACTTGAGGATGGTATTACAAGTATTAAGGGAGCATCAGTTGTACACCAAATTGAGCAAGCGCTCATTTTATCAAAAGAAAATTCATTATTTTGGGCATATCATTTCAGAGGAAGGGATAGCAGTGGATCCTGAGAAGATAGAATCCATTAGAGGATGGTCAGCGCCAAAGAATGTGACAGAGGTCAGATCATTCATGGGCCTTGCAGGCTACTATAGGATATTTATTGAAGGATTCTCAAAGATTGCACACCCAATAACTTCCTTGAAAAAGAAGGGTGTGAAGTTTCAGTGGACATTGGATTGTGAAAAGAGTTTTCAACACTTGAATAAATTATTAACAAGTGCTTCAATACTAAGGATTGCAAATCCAAATGAAGACTTCATTGTATGAACAAATTCATGTAAAGAAGGACTTGGTGGAGTCCTCAATCAAAATGGGTTTGTTGTATGTTATGAATCAAGGAAGTTGAAGGAGCATGAAAGGAATTATGCCACTCATGATTTGGAGTGGCATCCATAGTGCATTCCTTGAGGAAGTGGAGGCACTATCTCATTGGGAATTTTTTTGAGTTGAGGACAGACCATAATGGTATGAAATATTTATTTGATCAACCAACTCTAAATGTTAGGCAAAGTAGGTGGTTAAAATTTCTCAATGAATATGAATTTGATATAAAGCATATCAAAGGGAAAGAGAACAAAATGGCTGATACACTTAGCATAAGAGTGCATTAGTTGCATGCTACAACCACTATCATGTACCAATCATATTTGAAAGACAAAATTTTGGAGGCTGCAAAATTAATTTTACAATACAAGGAATTAGTGGCAAAATTACAACAAGGTATTTTGCAACAGAAAATTGAATACTATAAGCTAGAAAATAATGAAATTCTCATGTACAAGGGTATAATTTATGTACCAAATTCCTAGGAATTGAAAAATTGGATATTGATGGAAATGCATAATGTACCTTATGTTGGCCCCCAAGTTATCAGAAAACTATTGTAGTTGTCAATAGACAATATTATTGGCCAGGAATGAAGAGATAAGTTGTTTACTTTATTGACAAATGTTTGGAATGTCAAAAGGTAAAGGTTGAGCATAGACACCCAGTTGGTTTTCTACATCCATTTCCCATTCCTGAGTGAAAATGGTAAGTTATAAAAATGGATTTCAACAAAAAACTACCCAGAACAAACAAGCAACATGATTCTATTATGGTAGTGGTGGATAAGCTTACTAAAGCTTCCCATTTTATTCCAATAAAGCTCACTCACAAGACAACCAAAATTGTTGATGTTTATATGAGATAAATTTCTCGATTACATGGTATACCCAGACAATTGTGTCTGGCAAAGATCCAAAATTTACATCACATTTTTGGAAAGGATTATTTAAGGGATTTGGAACAAATTTGAATTTTAGTACAACTTATCATCCATAATCAGATGGAAACACAGAGAAGGTGAATCAAGCAATTGAGGATACGCTGAGGATGTATGTGATGGATAAACCATCAAAATGGGAAGACTACCTACACTTAGTAGAGTTTTCTTATAACAATGGGTACAAAGCATCTCTAAAGATTATCCCAATTGAGGCACTTTATGGAAAAAGGTGCAACACATTGGTAAGTTGGGACAACCCAACAGATAGAGCAATAGTTGGGCCATAATTACTCATGGAAATGGAAGAGAAAATGTTGAAAATAAAATAGAATTTAAAGGTTTCCCAAGACATGAAGGAAAGCTATGTTGATAAGGGAATAACTCATAGGGAATTTAAAGTGAGTGATCATGTATTCTTGAAAGTGAAGGCCAACATAAGTTCCCTGAAGATGGGAAATTGTTCAAAGTTGGAATCTCGCTATTATGCGATGTTTGAAATCCTAGAGAGGATTGGGTTTGTAGCATACATGCTTTCCTTGCCTAGATCAATGACCATTCATAATGTATTTCGTGTATCACTGCTTAAGAAATATATACCTGATGCTAATCATGTTATTTATTGGAATGTGATTTAGGTGGAGCAACAAGGCGCTTTCCAAGTACATCTGATACGCATTCTGGGCTGAAAAATCAAACAACTCCATAATCGATCCATAGAGCTTGTACAGTTCCAATGGACCTAGTATGGTCCTAAGGACCCAACTTGTGAGCATGAGGATGCTATGCAGGCATAATACCCACATATGTTTTAGGATTTTTGAAATTTTGGTTGTATATTTGTAAATATATTGCACCGAGGACAATGCATAGATAAGGGGAGGGGAATGCAATACCCCAAGGATGAACCCCCAACTGTAAATTTAAATGCAAATGAACTTAAGTTGATGAGTTGTTTGATATCATTTGCATGCACCTTTAATGGTATAGTGCACACATGTACTACACACTTTAATGATGAACTGTGCACATTCCAGGATACCATACGCAACAAAATTAAGTGCGTACGATTTTGAGGCTAGGGAGCCTTTGTGTATATGTTGTTTTTTATAGGCTAGTGAGCCAGTTATTATAAGTTAGGAGGATTATGTGTTGAATTAGGCCATAGAGCCTAGTTTCTAAAGGCCAGTGAGCCTATTTTTGTATATGTCTTATCATTAATATAACACATCGTTGTGTGTAGACTGACCATGATAAAAGAGAATGGGGAACTAAACTTCACTAGTTAGGGAAAGGGTGGGTATAAAATTTAAGGATAAGGGGATAATCTAGGGATCTTAATCCAAAAAGGAATATTATATTAATATTCCTTAAAGTATAAAGTATGGATAATTATTTTATCCTATGTTCTAAGGATGGGGACAAATGGGCCAAAGTAGCTCTCAACATGACAAGTGTCAAGTTGGGAAAATGCATACATATATCTTGGATTTAGTTCACTTCCCTATAATTTTTTCATCATCATTCACTCACTCATTCAGTTTTCCTCCATACCTTCTTGTACCTGCATATGTACCCATTCATGTACCTGTATCTATATCAATACATGTATTCATACATGTACCTATACCTGTGCCTGGTTATATTAGGAGCTGGACTAAAGAGGCAGGTTGTCCGGCCTGTGGGATACTAAAGAGGTGGGTTGTCAGGCCTGTGAGAAATTCTCCCGAGGTGAAAGAATTGTTGGGAATTGATTTCCCGAAGGTGCCAAACTGCAACTACAGGGCTTTGAGACTTAATGTATGGCCTGTTGTTGAAGCCCCGAAAAGGAAGTGGGGTTGCCGAAAGACTGTTGAGCAGAGAAGGGGAACACTTCTTGGGGTGGGACAGGAATGTGGGGAATGATGGACTGTAGGCTGTTAGTTTGAGTTGGAACCTGTGATGGAGTTCTTTCTTGTTGTTTGAGATACATCATCCTGGTTAGGAATCCCTTTACCCGGGTGGAGTTTAGTCCTAGCTCAGGGGTGACCCACTGTTGAGAGTGATGAGCAGTGTGGTCTAAGGCTGGGAGGTTCATGGAAGGTATGCACATATTTGGTGATATTTTTACCAAGATAAGTGTCAATTGTGTGTTAAATTACTTGTTGCATTATTATTTATGCGTTTATTTTTATGGGTTTTTCCTGTGTGTGTTGCATGTGTATTTTTATTATTGTTTTGTATGAAACTGTGCATTTGAAAAAATGTATTTATCTTCTTTAAGTTATATATATATATATTTCCACAAGATTTTATGTGTGTATATGTTTTAATTTGTATACATTTCAAATTTTTTTACATGGCATAGCCTAGTTGGATGTTGGGAATGTTGCAGAATTAGATTAGAGCCATCTAATCATTCTTCCATTTTGATCTAATGATCAATGATCAATAATCATTGTTCACTTCTCTCTCAATCATGAATTTTATTCAAGTCATTCGATCTTATTTATACTTGATCACCACCATCCAATTCGACCATCACTATAGACTTTGATCTTAGTCTATCATCGTCGAATATTGCTTATGTTGGATGTCTTGTAGTTCAAGGAAAATAAGTTTATGGTATCAATTATCCTAGTGATGTGGATAGTCCTAGATTATACCTTATGCCAGACCTTGAATTAAATACATAGATTTTTTAGGAAAGTCTTGGCCCGAGAAACCGATAATGATTTTTTATTATTCCTTGATTAGTGATGAAGTATTTTCCAGAAAATGAGTTTAATTGACCTCCTTCTTCATGTGATTATGATGATGCAGATAATTTTCCAAGGAGGGTTATGGGCGTTAATTGATAGAGAGGTAACACAACAAGCTTAGTTATTTTGTGAGTGTTGTTTCATAGAGAGGTAGCACAACAATCTTATGATTTTTTCCCTCTTTATCTGATCAATTTCTTCTTCTATAGATGGATGTTAGTAATATATTTCAACATAAAATTTTGTTGGGACATTTCTCATTTCTAGTGCCACTTTTAATAAACCATGTCTTATTAATTTATTCATCTGTAACTTGTATGGTTCCATATTTGATTAACCATAATTGTGACCATATTTATCCTCTTGGACATTAATTCCAACTCCATAACACCATGTCCAACATTGACCATATTGACTCTCTTTGACATCAATGACAACACCATAACACCATGTCCAACAAGTAACCTAGACAATAGGTAGTATGGTTAAGGGTATAGTCTAAGTCCAACATGTACCATTGTGGGAGACTTATCTCAAAAGCTTCCTTGTGTAGAAATAACTGCATTGGTATAGCTTTCAAGTAACATTTTTTTTGTGGACATGATCCTAGTGAATTATCCCAAAAACCTTCTTGCTTGAAGCTCATTATGTTGGTACAACTCTCTGGTAACCATCCCGGTGGACCCTTGGACCATATATTATAAATTTGAATCATGATTATGGATAACAAAGTCACCCAACTGAAAGACTAGTTCAAATATATTGAATAATTAGTTTCTAATCTCAATAAAAATGTTCACACATAGCTTGCTAAGATAAAATACATGCAAAAAAAACTCAATTTTTTGGTACACCTCTTGATACCCAATGAGGCATGTTGACATGAGTAGCATGTGGATCCACCAACTGGGGAAGCTTACAAGGATGGAGACATCACAATAAACAACCCTTTTACGATAAACATAGCCATATATTTATATCCTTCCAAGATAACCACATCTGGCACATCTATGCCAAAGTATATCATAACAAGTTTCTTGTTTGGACCCCATGGGTTGGGTTACTCATAATGGAAAATATTTTTCCCTATAGGATTTTATAGATGACTTAATGAAACTTAGGGTGGGCATGTTTATACTTGGATAGGGAACATTGTCAATGGTGGAAATGGCATAAGAAATCCAATGGGGGGTACATTACCTAGAGCTAGTTTGTCAAATACATATATGCTTGTTTTGAAATAGATCATCATTATTTGAGAAGGTTATCCAACTTTCACCAAACATGCATAGTGGAAGAATTTATATTATCCTTTGATAAATTAGTAATTTGCACAAAGTGCATGACTAATTCCTTTTCCAATGAATGTTTTATTGATGTTCTAGAAGAGAATAGAGAATAATTATTGATGTCTCACCTAGCTACTTGGTTGGAGGCTTCTCAATGGGTTAAAGAAGAAAAATTGGTGGCAATTTCTCAAAAACAAAATCCCCATTTATTCACTTTCCCCAACCCCATCTAGCATTGACAACAACTCCTTCCCCCCCTCACCCTTATATAGTTTACAAATTGAATTGGGAAGAAGCCTCAAAATGCTAATGTCTCAAACTTTTCTATAATTAAAATGAGAGCTATATCAAAGGACATAAATTTAAAGAACAAAAATAATTTCAAATTGATGTCACCCACCTAGAATAGTTGGAATACATTCTCATGTAAGACACTCTCGAGATGGATTTAGCTAAATCCACTTATCCTTAGGAACAAATTGTCCTAGAACCTCCTTGTGAGGAACCTAGAATTTCCCTCCATGATTTATATGGAATTTTAACACCCCATACCTTGAACTTGATTAGATAAATAAAGCATAAAACGGTGGTTATTTTCATTGAATTTGGTAGTACCCACAATTTTATTCATAGGAGAGTTGGAAAATAAACCCATTTTTATGTCCATGTAATGCATAATTTTCAAGTTATTATAGGTAATGGAGATATGATAAAATGTGGTGCAAATGTCGAAATGTGAAACTTTAAATGGGGGGGATATTATCTCAAATCTCATTTGTTTTCTGTTCAAATGGGAAGTTTTGATGTAGTTCTTGGCTCATAATGGTTATAGACCCCAATTCCTATTACCATGGATTTTAAAGAGTTATACACGATCTTCAATAAGTATTGTCATAAACATACACTCAAAGGGCTCAATTCTAGTTCCCATGAAATTATAAACTCCCACTGTGTGGACAAAATATTGAAGAAAGGTGTTATTACTTGAGAAACTCTCACCAATATGGTAAGTTCAATCTCCCTAAGACCTGCCTATTGATCCTAGAAAGAAAGTGGGGATAGAATTCTAATTTTTTTCCTATATGCAAGCAAATTATTTTCCTTTTAACCAAGAAGGGAGGTAAACATACCTTTCAACCAATGGTTTCCCTCATGTATTCGACTGATGTATCTCCTAAGATCTAGCTTCAACTCTTTTAATATATTTCACCCACGCAAGGAGGAAAACAACTACTGATCTACTATTCTTCTAGTGTTAATAAAATCAAATCTACTAGATCTATCTTGATCTATGCATTATAATACCAAATCTAAACATTTCTAAATAAGATACAAACACATTTAGGGGAAAAACAATGATATATTAATGAAATATAGGAAATAAATCAATTATCATACCTTGTATGTAGATGCATTCCCCTTTTATCCTTACTCCTTGATCCTCCTCATATTCTTAACCAAAGCAGGCAATCTAATTGTGGCTACACTGCATAGGAGAATCTCCTCTATATTTGAACAACATAAATATGAAAATGATTCTTCTTCCCCATGCTCCATACTTTCCTTCTTTATATATATCCTTGGAAGAGGCTTGGGAGAGATTCTAGATCTTCTATAACCTAATAGAGACTCGAATGATGTGAGTTCCTAGGCTAATGCCATGAATATACAACTCATCGCTTGCTTACCTTTTCATAACTCAACGAATTTAGAAGGTTGAGAGATTGTATCTTGTTTCACTTTAGATGACCAATGATGATCATCAAAACTCCCATGATGACCCTCAAAAGTGTCCTAAATCTTGAGCAATAGATGTGTATTGGCACTCATTTTCTGCTAAATTCCCTTCTATCCTGAAGGGTGGAAATTAAGGGTATAACAAAATGCCACTCAATAATTGTTTCCAATTTGATAATATACCAATAGGAGATTCACCTTAATTTATATTTGGTCTTGAATAAACATTAATAGGGATTTGAAACACCTCGTGACTTACTCTATTCACTTGGAAAACATGGACATCATGGTATTCCCCTAATTCCAAGTAGTTAACCACCCAATGTGCTCCTTTATAGGCATCCATTTGCATAAAAAAATGAAATTGAAAATAGTAGCCAGGAAGTGTTGGAGGCATGAGTGATACATTTGAGTATTATCCCTTAATTCAAATTCATGGTCATGGTATTTAAGAAAGATGATAATTGGAGCATCTCACTTTGTCTTTTAGAAAACCTATTATCAAGCTAAGTTCTCATTATTTTGGGAGGGAATGAAAAAAGTTATCCATATGTTTCCAACTAGATGTAATGCTTGTCAAAGGAACATGGGTGAAACAGTGAAGAACCATGAAGAATTGTAACTACTATTGATACTAGCCACTATTTAAATTGACATTTCCATGGATTTTATAATGAGCATATCAAAAATAGAAAAAGCATTGGTCATCGTGATGGTAGTTTAACACCCTTTTAAATGCGGTCACTTTTGTTCCTTATCACACCCATTTACACCCTCCATAGTTGCCCAAGTTTTCATGGGTCATATATTTAAGTTAAACAACATGCCCACTTCCATTATGTTGGATCATGATATCACATTCCCAACAAATTCTAGCATGATCTATTTAAACTATATGGAACAAATTTGAAAAGGAAAACAACTTATCATCCAAAAAATGATGGTCAAATAAAAATGGGAAAAATGTTATTGGAAACCTATTTGAGATTCTTTACCTTAGACATGTAGCACTAATGGGTGTACTAGATACCCCTTTTAAAATGGTGGTATAATACAACTTATCATGTTGCTACCAAAATATCATCATATTAAGATATCTATGGAAAAAAAACAAAACAAATGGATTCATATTTACCAGGCACATCAAAGGCTCAAGAAGTGGATCACATGATCAACAAAAAATATATTATTCTTCACATACTTAATGATGGTTTGGTTCTAGCTCAAAATTTAATTAATCAATAGGTTGACCGTAATCTCTCTTAGAATTATTTGTTATAACGATATCAATGTTTTCTTCATATTCAACCCTATAGGTAGACCTATTTCAAAGACAAAGGCCACTAGAAGCTAGCACCAAATTTCTATGGACCGTATCGCATCCTATAATTCATTGGAAAATTTTCTTGTATATTGGTTCTTGCAACCCAGTCCAAGATCCACCTAATATTTCATGTGTCAAATTTTAAAAATGTCATGGGGCCAAACTACTGCATTCATACTAACCTTTGTAAACTTTATGAACAAGGGTCCATTTTTCTCTAGTTTGAAGTATCGATATCCTCCAAAGAGTGCTAGCTCTACCAATGCACTATATGGGAAGTCTTGATATAGTGGAAGGATATGCATCTCAAATATTCCACTTGGGAACCAACCATGATCTTACAATAATTTCACACCTCTATCCTTGAGGAAAATATTTCTTTGGAAGGGGGGGGGGGCATGTTAAGGTCCTACCCTAACCTCCTTACTATGGGGTACATAGGAGTTATTCAAACAATGTATGAAGACATTCTCTTTGAATAAGGACCATTATATAGTTATTGGTTAGTCACATAATGTCAAATGGTCATGATTATAATTCCCACTAGGTGGTTGGAACTCATTAATGATGGCTCCACAAGTAGTTAGGGCTTCACTCTTAAGAAACTATTTATAGATTTAGAAGGATATGCAATGTTTCATCAAGTGTTGTTATTGTATTTGGATCTCTGATCATAGGAGGTTGATCCCTCAAATAGTCCCATGAACATTACTCTCTCTTTTGGAAATCATCAATACAATGGTTATATTATGTAGGTTTAATCTCATTGTCTTTGATCTTTTATTTTGTTCATTTATATTTCTTTGAATATTATTCATGTTTTCTTATTTATTCTAGTTAAGTAGGTTATACATAAACTACCCTAGGAATACTATCTCATGGTATACTCGTGGCACAAAATTGTGGGTTTTCATCAAAGGTTCCATTTTTGTTCATAGAACTTGCTCCTCCAATCAACATGAGTATCTTATACAGGGATAGATAGGCCATATGCCCCCTACTCTTATGGATAGTGGTCACGACTTGATAGGACAAGAAATATGAGATCAATGTGATAGTATAATTAGTAACTTCATATCGAGTGACATGCATGCCAAAATATTACTATTTTCAGGTCATCAAATCACCATGAGTGTTAAAAACCATAGCATATATCTCCTTAACTTAACCTTATTCAACAAGGTGACAACAATATAAACTTTATAAATTGTATATGGAAGTAACCTTAATGGGGTCACAAATTAAATTGATTTTCCAATAGAGATAGAGAAATTCCATTATATAGAGTATTTATTGATACAATAAGGGAAATCATGCACATGTTCATGATAATTTGAGAGAGATCAATTCAATACAAAAGAGGAATGGGAACATGGGGAAAATATATAAGATATTTCAAGTTGGTGATTTAGTGATAACACATATGAGTAAAGAGCATTTTCCTAAAGGTGAATATAAGAATCTAAATGGAACCTATGACCTTGCATAATTGAAAGGAAATCTATACATGATCCTTATGAAGTGGATTTTCTAGTAGAATTGGATATTTTACCCATATTTAATGTAAAATAATTATAGGTAAAATCATGAATCTAGGTGTCTATTTTCCTTGTTTTTTGAGAAAATAAAATATATTTTCAGAAGTTTTTCAACTTCTGGTAAACAAAAGTATTTTTTTTATTTAGAATTTCACTTTCCGGTAAAAAAAAAAAACTTGTCATGAATTTTGTTATCTTTCTATTGATTATTTTTTGAAATTTGTTTATTTGACATTTGATGTCATTTTAGTGATTGTTTGACAATATGTTCCTTAAAAATTAAGGCATTGATAATGAGTTATGTTTGTTGACACCAATTTACTCATTTAAACTTTTGAGTATGAAAAACAAAATATGTTGCAACAATCCAAACATACTCTATTAAAGAATGACTATAGTTTTGAAGACAACAAATGAATATTATAATTACTACAATTTTTTGAATTTGACCAATCTGAAAAAGTTGCAGATTTTAAACACATTTAGATTGACACCATTTATTTGCCTTATTTTTTATTTAAAAGTAAAATATAAAAGTACCCTTCTGAAGAGGACAATGAAAGGTTCTATAATATAAATTTTCCATAACTTTTTACTGTTTATTATTGCATACATTTATTTTTCATTTACTGAATCATTATGTCATCTAAAAATAACATACACATTTTTTTATAAAATTAACTAAAATTACCAAAAAAAAAGAATTAAATTGAATACAAATTGTATCAAAAGAAAGTAGATTCAATTATGAAAATGTTGTTACTAGTTCTAAAACTAGACTCATAGTATTTTGAGTTCCCTCCTCCCCAAGTTGGAGTAAGATGAAGTGAACACATAATTTTAGGAAAAGTGCCATAGTTACAGGTTTTCAGTCGAACTATTAGCTCGACTGAAAGTTAGTATTTTTCAGTCGAAAGTTAGCTTTAACCGAAAATTTTTGTTATATTTAAAATTTGTGTTATATTTTTCAACGTTGTTGTTAGATTCAACTATTCGTCAAAAAAACATTTCGGCCAAAAACTATTTTAGCCGAAAATTTCAAGAGTTTGGCCGAAAACATGCCATTAGCAATTTTTGCGACCCGGTTCTCACAAAAGTGTTATCTAAATTCATGATTTTATCGTTATATTATTTTTCATGTTATCATTATAATAAGCTGAGTATGATGAGAAAGGGAAAATTTAACTATATTTGATGATCCAAACACTAAACTAAGAGAAACTAAATACAGAGAATGTCTTAGAGTATAAAATATTCAAGATCCATGAAGTATAGTGTTTTGCCAATTTTTCCATTTGGGTGAGAAAAAAGGAAAATTTAATGTTATCCTAGGCTTAACTAGCACCACAGATAATTGTTAGTGTTAGTTTAATACCATAAAACAAGTAATATAAATAAAACAAGGAAATAAAATCATAACATGCATGAATAAAAATATAATAAGGTGAGATATGTTATACCAATGGAAAATATTTGAGTGCTAGACTGAAGAGCATTTGGTGAGTAAATGCGCTCCCTTCTTCCTCCTTGGGATGTGTTATTTTTTCCCTTTTATAACCTCTTTAATGCGCTCCCTTCTTCCTCCTTGGGATGGGTTCTTTTTTCCCTTTTATAACCTCTTTATCTCTCAAAATTAAATGAAATGGTGTGAATATGTGTACAATGATATTAATGAGTGATAGGTTCAATACACCGAGAAAAAAATGGCTATGAAAATATGGAAGAGATTGGGAGAAATAAGGATTCTCTAGACTCATACAACCAACATAACATTACTTTGGTTTTCTTCTCTTTGTGCATGCTAATGGCCTCATTTTATATATCTTCAACAAGTTTGAGAAAAGTTGGTTTTAATGGGAAAGGGAAAGCCACTTGGGTGTGGCCTCCTATGCTTGAGTAAATATGCACCCACTTGTTGTACCAACTTTCAATGCTCATGAGCTCGAGGCCTTTTTGTCCTTCAGCTAGGAATTATGTCTGATGGGAATTTTGGTCATCGATGCAATGAAATTTGGTGAAATTTCACCTTTGTTTTATCTGTGTGAATTTCAAAGGAACAATCACATGGGAGTACATATACAACACAAAATATAGCTTGTTGATTCATGCAGATGATAAAAAATTTCCACTTTGTATTGTTTTTTGTCTTGTTGAAGATGGTGTATTAATACCATGAACATGCACCTTAGTGTATTGAATTGATGACCCTTCGAGTGATCACCTGTATATCTCTATGAGTGATTTTTAGGTGATAACATATGACCCCTTATGTCTGAGGCTAGGAGAATATGTATAGTCGAAATAAATCACCATTTTTTATTATTTGTACACCGATATTGTGTTTTAAAGAGAGAAAGGAAGTTCGAAGGGACAAGGAATGCCCATGGAGGGAGAAGGAGAGGTCCACCTGCAAACATACAATCATGATAAAAAAGAATGAACTTGTTTTATACAAACAAGGCTTGCATGCTACATGCTCATGCCATAACCAAAGAGGTTGAGGTCGTTGTTCGGATCATATGAAGTATGAATATTAGGATGATCCTATAACTAATTTTTTTTTATGAAGTAGAGATTTGTAGTGCTCTTGGGGGCATCGGTAATGAAGAATGGCGGTTCTAAAGGAGAAGGAACCCTGGAACTTGAATTCAACATCTAGGGTGTATGCTTATTACTTGAAGGCATTGATGGCATGTCAAGCCCAGAGTTCTTCGATATTTTATTTTTTTCATTTATATTTCTTTGAATATTGTTCATGTTTTCCTATTTAATCTAGTTAAGTAGGTTATAGATAGCTTACCCTAGAGGAGAAATATTATGTTGAAGTTTCGGCTATGATTTCATTAGGAGTTTGAGGAATTCAATCTAGAAATGAAATGTTATTTGGCTTCCTTATTAGAAAAGAAGCCTGGATTCCAGAATTTCATATTAATAATGTATTTTTTTTATTCATGAAATGTGAGAGTTCCTATAAATTTGAATGACCGGAGTGCCTAAAAATTTAATACTTTGAATTTATTAATTAAATACATCACTGGCTGCAAGATAGAAAAGGAAAAAGATAGGGGGATAAGATTCCACGATGGTTGGGGGGGGATAAAGTTACTAAGTCTTTTTACTATATTTTATTTACCCATATTGGATTTTGTTGGAAAAAAGGCAGTTACATGAGATTCTTGGGGGAAGAACATATGGTTCTTCATTACATGTAATTATATAAACCCCTCTTTTGGGTTGTTTGGGGGTTTGTCATTTATTGTTCCTTGTCCGTTGTTCCTCATTTATTATTTTTGTTTTTATAGGCACAAGAAACAAATTATGGGAGAGAAAGTGTAACGTCCCTGACCATCCATGCCAGTACATGCTACGCTAGAGAACTCTTTCATTCTCTTTGCGGAACATACTGTAACATACCCAATATCCAATTGAGTTATGCCACATAAATTTTTTGAACTACATGCAATTAAAATATATACAGACAGAACTCTTGCAGAAACATATATATAAAACGTAAACAGCCAAATACATATGTAAATGCACGGATTCACACTGAAATAACAATAAACATATACATGCATCATATACAGGAAATACACATAAAAATAAACACAGTTATAACTGCACATATGATAACCCATAAAAATAAGCATGTAAATAACAATGCAGCATGTAAATTTATCACACAATTGGCACTTATCTTGGTAAGAATGTCACAAACTACATGCAGACCTTCCACGAACCTCCCAGCCTTAGACCACATTGTTCATCACTCTCAACAGTGAGTCACCACCGAGCTAGGACTAAACTTCACCTGGGTAAAGTGATTACTAACCAGGCTAAAGGATCATAGACAACAGGAAAGACTATGTCTCAGGTGCTAAATCAAACTAACAACCTACAGTCCCTCATTCATCACATACCTATCCCACCCAAGAAGTGTGCACCTTCTCTGCTCAACATTCCTTTGGCTGCCCCACTTCCTTTTCAGGCTTCAACAACAGGATGGACAGGAAGTCTCAAAGCACTGTAGCTGCAGTTTAGCACCTTCAGGAAATCAATTCCTAGCAATTCTCTCACCTAGATAATTTCTCATGGGCCTGACAACACGCCTCTTCAATATCCCATGGGCTTGACAACCCGCTTATTTAGGCCAGCTCCCAAGATAACCATATACACCAACACAAAATGGCTATGGATACAGGTTCAGTTACAATCATGAAGATACTAGGGATAGTTCAATGGGTGTGTGCATGCTCGTGGATGATTCACTGGATGACTGAAGATGGAAGGAATGATGGAAAAGATGGGAAAATGAAGTAAGTCCCAACAATAAGTATGCATGTCCCCAGCTTAACACTTGTCATGTTGGGAGCTACTTTGGACCCACTTGTCCCCAAATTTAGAACTTAGGATAAAATAATTATCCATACTTTATGATTTAAGAAATATTAATATAATATTCTACTTTGTCTTAAGCTCCCTAGCTTACCCCTTTTCCTTAACTTTTAGGCCCCTCCCTTTCCCTAACCAGTGGAGTTTAGTCCCCCATCTCTTTTACCATGCTTGGTCTGCACGCAACAATGTATTCTATATTAATTATGAGACATATACAAAAGTAGGCGCACTAGCCTCTAACATCTAGGCTCTCTGGTCTAATCCAAACATAAGCATCCTAGCTTATAATAACTGGCTCACCAACCTATAAAATGCAACATATACACAAAGGCTCCCTGGCCTCAAAATAGCGCACACTTAAGTTGCTGCGCACAGTATCCTGGAATGTGCACACTTCCTCATTTTACTGCGTAGTACATGCGCACACTATGCCATGAAATGTGCATATAAAAATGATATCAAAACAGCTCACCAACTTAAGTAAAATTTCATTTACATTCACAATTAGTTTCAGCCTTAGGGATATTACAATCCCCTCCCCTTATTTATGCACTATCCTTAGTGCATCATGTACACATATACAAAAAAATTTCAAAAGTCCTCAAAAAGATGTGGGTATGCTGCCCACATTGAGTCCTCATGCTCCCAAGTAGTGTCCTCAGGACTGTACTGAGTCCATTGGACCTTTACAATCCCTATGGCTCGATTCTAGAGTTGTTTGATTTTCCAGTCCATAATGCGTACCGGATGCACTTGAAAATCACCTTCTTGATCCACCTGAATCACATTTCAATCAATAACATGATTAGCATCAGGTATATATTTCTTTAGTAATGATACATGGAATACATTATGAATAGACATAGATGGAAGCAATGCAATCATATAAGCTACTAGACCAATCCTCTCTAAGATTTCAAATGACCCATAATAGCGAGCTACCAACTTTGAACAATTTCCCAATTTCAGGGAACTTTTGTTGGCCTTCACTTTCAAGAATACATGATCACCCACTTTAAATTCCCTCTGCGTTCTGCCCTTATAAGCATAGATTTTATGTCTGTCTTGGGAAACCTTTAAATTTTGTTTTATTTTAATCATTTTCTCCTCAATTTATCTGAGCAAATCTGGCCCAACCATTTCTTTGTCTTCCAGGTTATCCCAGCTTGCTGGTGTGTTTCACTTTCTACCATAAAGAGCCTCAAATGAGATCATCTTTAGAGATGCTTGGTACCCGTTGTTATAAGAAAAATCTACCAAGTGTAGGTAGTCTTCCCATTTTGATGGTTTATCCATCACATACATCCTCAACATATCTTCAATCACTTGATTCACCCTCTTTATTTTTCCATGTGATTCTGGATGATAAGTTGTACTAAAATTCAAATTTGTTCCAAATCCGTTAAATAATCCCTTGCAAAATTTTGAGGTAAATTTTGGATCTCTGGCAAACACAATTGTCTTGGGTATGCCATGTAATCTAGAAATTGCTTTCATATAAACATCAACAGTGTTCGTTTCCTTGTGAGTGAGCTTAACTGGAATAAAATGGGTAGTTTTAGTAAGCTTATCCACCACTACCATGATAGAATCATGTTTCTTGTTTGTTCTGGGCAGTTTGGTGATGAAATCCATTGTTACAAATTCTCATTTCCACTCAGGAATGGGTAATGGATGTAGCAAACCAACTGGGTGTATATTCTTATCCTTTACCTTTTGACATTCCAAACATCTGGCAATAAAATCAACAACCTATTTCTTCATGCCTGGCCAATAATATTGGCTCTTGACCACTGCAATAGATTTCTGATATCCTGGGTGCCCAGCATAAGTCACATTATACATTTCTCTCAATATCAGTTTTTTCAACTCCTGGGAATTTGGTACATAAATTATGCACCTGTACATGAGAATTTCATCATTATCTAGCTTATATTCCTCAATTTTCTACTGCAAAATACCTTGCTGTAATTTTGCCACTAATTCCTTATATTGCAAACCTGATTTGGCAACCTCTAAAATTATGTCTTTCAAATCTGATTGGTACATGCTAATGGTTGTAGCATGCATTTCATGCACTCTTCTGTTGAGTGCATCAGCTACTTTTTTCTCTTTCCCCTTGATATGCTTTATATCAAAGTCATATTCACTTAGAAATTCTAACCATCTTCTTTTCCTAGCATTTAGAGTTGGTTGATCAAGTAAATATTTCAGACCATTATGGTCAGTTCTTAGCTCAAACCTTTTCCCCATGAGGTAGTGTCTCCATTTACTCAAGGCATGCACTATGGGTTCCATCTCCAAATCATGAGTGGCATAGTGTCTTTCATGCTCCTTTAACTTCCTTGAATCATAAAATATAACAAACTCATTCTTATTGAGGACTCCACCAAGTCATTCTTTACATGCATCTTTTCATACAATGAAGTCTTCATTTGGGTCTACATTCCTTAGTATTGGATCACTTGTTAATAATCGTTTCAAGTGTTGGAAACTCTTTTCACAATCCAATGTCCAATGAAACTTCACACCCTTTCTTTGCAAGGAAGTGATTGGGTGTGCAATCTTTGAAAATCCTTCAATAAATCTATTGTACTAGCTTGCAAGGCCTATTAATGATTTGATCTCTGTCACATTCTTTGGTGTTGACCATTCTCTAATGGCTTCTATCTTCTCAAGATCCACTTCGATCCCATCCTTTGAAATGATATGCCCCAAATAATGAATTTGCTTCTGATAAAATGAGCACTTGCTCAATTTGGCATACAACTGATGCTCCCTTAATACTTGAAACACCATTCTAAAATGATGCTCATGCTCTTCCTATGACTTAGAATATATAAGAATGTCATCCAAAAATACAATGACAAACTTATCTAAATATTCTTGGAAAACACCATTCATTAAACACATCAAAACAACTAGTGCATTTGACAACCCAAATGGCACCACTGTGAACTCATAATGACCATAACTTGTCCTAAAGGTGGTCTTGCTGATATCTTCCTTTTTAATCCTTACCTGATGGTATCCTGACCGGAGATATATCTTTGCATCCTTCAATTGATCAAAAAGATGATCAATCATTGGCAGAGGATACTTGTTCTTAACAGTCACTTTATTCAACTGTCTAAAATCAATGCATAATCTTAATGTTCCATCATTTTTCTTTACAAACAAGACTGTGGCACCCCAAGGTGACACACTTGGGTGTATAAACCCCTTCTTCATAATTTCTTCAAGCTTCATTTTCAACTCCTTCAACTCTGGTGTACCCATTATGTAAGGAGTCTTTGACACTGGAGCTGCTCCAGGCATTAGATTTATAGAGAAATCAATGTCTCTCTTTGGGGGTAGTCCTAGTACCTCCTTGAATACATCTTCAAATTCTTCCAAGACTGCATGATCTTCCAAATTTGGCACCTTATCTTTAGGTGTCTCTTTGTTAATAACCCAATACTGAATACAAAAGCACCACAATAGATATAGAAGAACAATATGCAAAATATATTTTATTACTAGCAAACCCTTGAGGTAGGGAAACACCATACAATGGATCCTATTATGGAAGGGATCCTCTCATGTTCACTTGCCTCTTCGAGGGGGCAACCTCCTAATGAGCTTCAGCTCCAAATACAATAATTCTCTTCATGTCTCATTACATTGCTTGAATCTCTTTATATAGTGCTACCATCACCTAAGAACATTCTAGAGGAGGAATCTTCTAGAAGTAGAACCTTCTAAGAAGTCCTCTTACATTTATTATATCTAATTACCCATTTATTATATTTAACTACCATAGTGGGCCTTATTTAATAATATAGTGGACCTAGTCCACCTTACATTAAATGACCTCCACTATTATCATTATGGGCCCTCTGGGCCCCCCCACTACTTCTCTAACTACCTTACATTCCATCCCCCTTATGAAAGCGTTGTCCTCAACGCTTGGTGTACAACCATATACCAGGGTCCCATGGATAATTGTGGACCATAATGCTGAAGAAGATTGAAGAACCAAGGTCCCATGTAGAAAATAAATCCACCATGCTGAAGTAGTCCAACCACCATTGTAAGCCCAGGTCCCATGTCCAAGTGCTCATGTGAACTCCTCGAAGAAGATTTTGGAACCCAATAACCAACTCCAAATGATGCTCCAAAGACTGACACATATCATGTGGATCCAAATAAGAAGATCCATCCACATAGTGGAAAATGGTTGTAGCARAATCTGGAAGGAATAATACCACTGTAGAATATGCAGACTGAACACTGGTAACTAGCTCCTGATGTGGGACATTGATGTTCTCTACAGAAGGTGGAGTAGAGTCATCAAATAAAATATGGAAGTGGTTGTCATCCCATAAATGACAACTATCCATATACCAATCATCATAATCGTCCTCAAAATCATACCAAGCATATATTTCTTGATTATATTCATCCCTGATGATGTCTGCCAGAATAAATCTCTCATGCATGCTATCTAATGAACTACGAAGCCTATTATTGAGGTCATCTACAAGGTCATGAAATTTGTCATGCAATGTGTTACACAATGTGTCATACAATTGAGATTTGAATTCTTCAAGAATTTCTTTGAGGTTTTGAGAAGAAATAGCTATCCGAGCACCCTATGAACTCTTCAGTCCCTCAACCGTCATGAAAAAAAACAAAAAATAGACCCAATAAGTTTCGGTAGAAAATCGCGGCTTTTTCTGGAAAAACCCTAAAAAACTGTTGAAGTTAAAATGCTCATAACTTCACTTCCCGGACTCCGTTTCGGCTGAATTTTTTTTTGAAATTGGGTGAAATTGTGAGAGGAACTCAGATATGTAATTTATTTGGGCAAATTCGGCCTCCAAATTCTACAGAAATAAAAACAAATCGCACTGCCGTCCGCATAAAAAACCCTGAAAATTTGCAGATTTTAAAACCTCAATATCTTGACCTTCCAGACTCCGTTTCGGACGATTTTTTTTTTCAAATTGGGTGTTTTTCTAAGAGGAACTCAGATATACAATCTGTTTCTACAAATTTTGCATAGAAATATACCAAAAAATTCTGAAATGTCGCGGCCCTATTTTTTCTTCTCCGAAAAAAAATCTGCAAAAATAAAAAATATTTGCCCACAATGTCTGCCAAGGAAAGTGCTCTGATACCACTTGTTAAGAACCAAATACCTGAATAAAAAAGAACCACAACAGATATACAATAACAATGTGCAAAATCTTCTTTATTACTATCAAACCCTTAAGGTAGGGCAACACCATACAATGGATCCTATTATGGAAGGGATCCTCTCATGTTCACTTGCCTCTTCGAGGGGGCATCCTCCTATTGAGCTATAACTCACAATACAATAATTATCTTCATGTCTCATTACATTTCTTGAATCTCTTTATATAGTGCTACCATCACCTAAGAACATTCTAGAGGAGGAATCTTCTAGAAGTAGAACCTTCTAAGAAATCATCTTACATTTATTATATCTAATTACTCATTTATTATATTTAACTACCATAGTGGGCCTTATTTAATAATATAGTGGACCTAGTCCACCTTACATTAAATGACCTCCACTATTATCACTATGGGCCCTCTGGGCCCCCCCACTACTTCTCTATCTACCTTACACTCTTCCATATGTGCTGCAAATATTTGACAACCGTTCCTGTAACATTTCTTCAACTGCAATGCTGAAATTTCTCTGATGGTTACTACCCTGGGAATTCCCTACACTTTCCTTAGGTTCCCTTCCTCATCCAAGAAAGTAAAGGCCTTGTTATGACAGTCTAGGATGGAATGATGTTGTTCCAATCAATCCATCCCAATTATATAGTCATAGGAACCTAAAGAAAAGATGTTCAAATCTTCCTCGGTGTTCAGTCCATTCGTGTCCATAAGGCATGAATTAACCATCTCATAAACTTTTATTTTGGCTACGGTAGCCAGCTACACCAATCAATATTTTCCATGTTTTTTTCTTGGCAAATGAAAACTTTCCACCATCTTAGGATCTATATAACTATGACTATCTCCTAAATCAATTAAAATAGAAATGGTTTAGTTATTGATCATACCTTCCAGTTCAATCATATGTGACTGATACTCTTCTTTCTTGTTGTCCAGGCCTGCATAGATCCTTGGTACATTTCTACCCATGTCCTCCACTGTTTTAGCTTGTTGTACATTGTGAATAATTCTCACTTTTTCACGTCTGTGAGGATAATCTATGTACATATGATCTCCTTTACAACTCCAACATTACATAGGTGGTTGCCTTGGCCTTTGACCCCCTGTCTCAATCATTCTAGGCTCTCTAGGAGTTTGTTGTCCCTGTGGATTATTTCTGAAGAATGATGGCTTAGATCTCTTCTTCCTCTAATCCACCTTGAATTTATTTTTGTCTTCCCACACCTTTTGGAAATTTGGCCTTGATTTTTGCTGATCATATAGGCATTTAGCTCTCCTTATGGTATCCTCCAATGTCTTAGGATCATCATACTGTATTTTTTCACTGATGAAGGATGGAAATCAACTCAAATCCATCTAAATCTTAACCGTCTCATCCTTGATGAAAGAGACATACTTTAGCAGTTCTAAAAACCTTCTCTCATATTCATCTATTGTCATACTCCCAAGCTTGAGTTCAAATACATCTTTAATTTTATTGCCATAATATCTCTTAGTCAAGTATTTCTTCTCAAAATACTTCTTGAATTCCCTCCAAGTAACACTTTTCTCTTTAATGCATTGCACCTGCACAAGATGATCCCACCACATGGATGCCTTTCCCTTGATATGATAGATGGAAATTCTACCTTCTACATGAAAAGAATAATTATGCAATTGAAAATACTTTCTCATGCCCAACAACCATGTTTCTGCATCTTCATCCTTCTTGTGCTCACCATCAAATGTAGGAGGTTTGATTTTGTTCATTTCTCCTCGTAGCTCATCCACCCTAGACCTCTTATGCTTTCTGATAGGTGATGGACTTGATATGCTATGTGATCTCTTATTGGAATGCCTCGGGGAGTGATAGGGATGTTTTCTAACACTCATTTCTCTTGTTTTCTCATCAAGAGGCCTATGACTTGCAGATTTGCTTGAGCCACTCTCCTTATCCAACTTCTTTTCTATTCGGTTCAATCTCTGCATTAACTTCATGTTGAAGTCATCATGTTTCTCCTTGGCTCTCATAAACCTTTCCTTATCAGCTTTATGGATTTGGACATCCTTCTGCAAATTTTTAATGGTCTCTTCCATATTCATATTTTCATCCCTTCCTTCTCCATGTGTAACACCCTGTTTCCCCTAGTCTGTAAAAATAACTATATTGGCCAAGAACTATGGAAAACAAAAAAGATGTGAATGTTTGATTTGACGGACCTTTGTATAGAAGTTCGATGAATGTAAATTATGTTATGATTATGTGTTGCATGACTGCTAGGAGGGGGATGTGCTAAAAGAGACCACGATGGCTAATGAGAGGTGGTGGAAGGGACCTGGAATGGTTGTGTTAAATTCCACCGAGCCAGTACCGTACTGGTTTTACTTGCTCAAAGACCAAAGCAACTCTCTAACCCCAGAATGGATTTCCCATTAGATTCATAGGTAGGGAGGCTCCTCAAGAGTTAATGAGGGGATGGGGGTGAACCGCCCATCCGTAACAGCTCCCAGACCTGACCGCAGACGAGGAAATTTTCACCACACACAATCTTGCAGAAAAAGGGCAAGAGAAGAAGTGTGGTAAGGGAGGGGAGAGGAGAGGAGAATGTGCGCGACAGGGATCGCGGGGAAGAACTGGAGAAACTCTGGAAAGACATGGAGTTCTGAATAGAGGAGAAGGAGAGTAACCTTTGTCCTTGACTTTCGTTGAGCCGGAAGTAGAAAATTGAACCTCAAGCATCATGGTTTAGCTCGGGGGTGGTTAGTGGTAAATCCATTTGGAGTCACTGAGCCTACGGTTGGGTGGAAACGAGCACCCCTCTCAGCAGTCGTATTGCACCTGGGTTTTTTTTATAAGTGTTTATATCTTGTATCTTGAATTGAATATCCTGGAATGCATGCTCATGTTTGTACACTCATAAATGGTTTCTGTATAGAAGTGTTTTCCTGGTGTTTTGATCGGAAATAGTGGATGCGTGCTTATACTTATATGACCATAATTGGTTTATATATAGAATGAAAAAGTTTGGATTTCGAGTCTGTTCCCTAGAAATTTGTCCCATTTACTTGACTCACGCTATGCCCTGGTTTGATTTCCCTGAAGGCACCTCCTTCCGGGAAGTTCCCTCACATTCTAGAGCCGGAGTGAGTTCCTTAAAAAGACCACCGTCTTAGTAAACCCATGAGTTTACTTCACCCCTGTCATAGAAGTTCATAGCTCGATGATTTAGGAAGGCTTTTTAGTCTGGTCACCAAGAATAGGGATAGTTACCCAAGAACCCGCAGAAGGATCATGTGATATGAGTCTGGAAACCTTGTACAAGAGAGAGTGGTTCTCTCAGGTTTTGGTATTTCAGCATTTCGACACCCGAGAAACCCAAGGGCATGTTGCCTTGTATTCGCCAGTCACGAAATCTCGATATGTGAAACCCCAAAATGGTTTAGCATGAATAGGTTTTGGTCTTTCGGCATTTCAGCACCCGGGAAGCCCAAGGGAAAGTTCCCTTGTATTCGCCAATTGAAAAATCCCGATATGGGAAACCCTGAAATGGTTTAGCGTGAATAGGTTTTGGTGTTTCGGCGTTTCGACACCCGGCAAAACCCAAGGGAAAGTTCCCTTGTATTCTCCAGCCAAGAAATCCCAATATGCAAAACCACGAAATGGTTTAGCGTGAATAGGTTTTGGTGTTTCGACGTTTCAACACTCGAGAAACCCAAGGGCAAGTTCCCTTATATTCGCTAGTCACAAAATACCGATATGTGAAACCTCGAAAAGGTTTAACGTGAATAGGTTTTGGTGTTTTGGTGTTTCAGAACCCAGGAAACCCAAGGGCAAGTTCCCTTGTATTCGCCAGCCGTGAAATCCTGATATGCGAAACCCCGAAATGGTTTAACGCGAATAGGTTTTGTGTTTCAGCGTTTCGGCACCCGGGAAACGCAAGGGCAAGTTCCCTTGTATTCGCCAGTCATGAAATCTCGATATGAGAAACCCTGAAATGGTTTAACATGAATATTTTTTTGTGTTTCGTCATTTTGGCACCCAGGAAACCCAAGGGCAAGACCCCTCGTCTTCACCAGTCGCAAAATCCAGGTACACGAAACCCCAATGCGCTCTATGAATGAGCCCTAGGTTACCGGACAAGGTCTTGTGGTAGGGAGGAGGAGTCCCGAAAGAATCTAGACCACCCATTTATAGGGACGTGTGGTGAAGATCTAAGGCCACCAGGGTTTTGGACATCATAGGAATAGGAGTGAAGACCTCACCAGAAATCTCGAAAGGTAGAATTTTGGGATTTAATCCGGGTCGTTGATCAAGTCGATGATCTAGACCATAGATCCAGATGATACCGAACTTTCAGGTTCTAGGGATTTTAAAGGGAAAGGAGGAATGTTTGCATCTTGATTTCCCGAATTGCGAAACCCCGAAAGCATTTAGAGGAATAGCGCCAGGTCATAAGACTAGTCGTATGAATAGCGACTCAAGGGAGGAGCTAAGGATCTTTAGACCCTTTCAGGTTTCAGCATTTTGAAAGACAGAGAACAAGGGAATTCTTGCATCACAATTTACCGAATCGAGAAAGCTAGAAGAGCCTTTTTGGTAAGGCCTGTGGTCATAGCCAACAATCACATGGGGGAGCATAAGGGAAGGGAGGGTCTGCGCTAGGCTCCATTGAAATTTGGGGATTCAGTCCCTCGAGAAAAAGGAGAAAAAAAAAGGGCGAAAAATCTTAGTTGTCGTAGTGGGTGTGTAACAAGTTGGTATCAGAGAATGGTAATAACACTTGGCCTGCTTGGGCTCATCAATGAGTTGCGCAGAAACTCCATGGGAGTACTCTTAAAAGAAGTAACCCTCTACCTTAACCCCCTTTATCAAAAGCCAAAGTTAAGAATGAAAATTTCCTATTGTGTGTATGCATTTGAAATATCTATATATATATATATATATATATATATATATATATATATGAATTATTCATTGATTGTGAATGAATATAATGTTGACTAACAACAAGTGTTTTTCCTACACAACAAGCGGACGATCAACCACGGGAAACTACAGATGCATAGAATGGTGACGCACCATGAAGTGGGGGATGGCTCCCACAATAGAGACGAAGAGTCTGACAAAAGGAGAGCAGTAGAGACCCCTCCAGATCTATTTGAGACTTTGAGGAGCCTCATGGTCGAACTATAGAGCTGCAAGGTGGACAATGAGAGGTTGATAAAAGAGCAAGAGAAGCAAATGGAAATTAATGCAGTCTTGCTGTAGAGCTTATCTGACATACAAAGACAATTGCAGCATGGACCTGACACCAGTCACGTGGACCAACGACGGGCAAAGAGAAGTCGAAGCCCACCTGGGATATGGAAACATGGTCCTTTAAGTGGCCACATTGGGAGGAGCACCTCGAGAAAGGTTCACCCCAGAGATAAGGGAAAAGCGTCAGACGATTCCTCTAGAAAGGAAACTAGTGACTCAGAGGGATCTTCTAGTAGCAGAACTAGTTCTTATTCTCGAAGAAAACAGAAGAAGCGAAATCATTCCAAAAATCATAATCTTGAAGAATTCAAGAAGGCCAAACCACCCTCTTTCGATGGTGAAATAAATAAGGGAGAGGAAGTGGAGGCCTGGCTGCTTGGACTAAAGAAGTATTTCAGAGTCCATGACTTCTCAGAAAATTTGAAGGCCCGAGTAGCCACTTTTAACCTAAATGGGAAAGATTCTATTTGGTGGGAAGACCTTAAGAATGTAAAAGGGATTCATGAAGAAGACCTACCTTGGGAACAGTTTGAGAAATACTCCAGGAAGAAGTATCTATCAGAAAAGTATTTCGACGAAAAGACTAAAGAATTCTATGAACTCAAGCTGGGGCAATGCACCATAGAGGAATATGTTAGCAGATTCCTCGAATTGTTGAGGTACGTACTCTATATAAAAGCAGAAAAGGCAAAGGTGCAATGATTCATTAGTGGACTACCTAAGGACTATCAAAACATGATTGAGTTCGACGAGCCAAAGACCCTAGAAGATACTATCCGAAAGGCAATATATTGTTATGAATATCTTGGGCATCGGACAAAACCTCGTGAAGGCTGGAAGTAGAAGAGTAGTTGGGGATTACAGAAAAAGGGGTTTAAATCCCCAAGATTTAAAAAATATAAAAAGGACTCAAGGATGAGCTTCCCAACCCGGGGTGTACACCAGCAGAATTTCCCCTCCCAGAGTAGGAATAAACCTTTTGAATCTACCCCAGGAAAGACTGATAACCTGAAGAAACAACCCTTGAAATTTTGGGGTTGTGGAGAAGAACATCCACTGAGGGACTACCCACACCGACAATAGAACAGTCGGAGAATTTACAATGTTCAAGAAGCTACCACCGTCAATGACGTGGCCATGAGCGTGCCGCAAATCTATGCAGCCTTGGATAATAAACAAGCTGACCACCAAGCTTCAGTGGTGGATATGGAAGGTATGATCACCAACCATATAGTGTCTATTCTAATTTACCTTTGTTCAAATTTGAGTTATATAGCCCCTAAGGCTGTTGATAAGTGTAAATTACAGCCACATAAACATGCCAAGCCATGGTTGGTACAGTTAGCCACTGACACCAAAAGAAAGGTAATGGAGGTCATACCATCTTGCCAATTCACTATGGGTGAATTCCCCACCCAAGCAACCCTTAACGTATTACCCCTAGGATCGTATGACCTGTTGATTGGTATGGATTGGCTAGCCACATATAAATCTAGACTGGACTGTTACCATAAAACCTTAGAATGTGTAAGTGAAGAAGGGAAAAGGATAACCCTTCAAGGGATCCAAAAACCTATCTCGGTGAGACGAATATCATCCCTTCAAATGAGAAAGTATTGCAGAAAGGGATGTCCACTATATGCGATACAGGTGTTGGAATCAGTTGAAGATGACAAACCAAGCCTTGAATACCACCCCACACTAAGAGAATATAGGGATGTATTTCTGGAAGACGTACCGGGTTTACCTCCGAGAAGGGACATTGACTTCTCGATAGAACTTGCACCAGGAGCAGTGCCAGTGTCTAGGACACCCTACAGGATGAGCGCACCCGAGCTAGTTGAGCTTAAATTACAACTAAAAGAAATGATGGACATAGGCTATATCCAGCCCAACCTATCTCCATGGGGAGCACCAATCCTGTTTGTGAAAAATAAAGACGGTACCCTCTGACTATGCATAGATTATAGACAACTCAATAAGGTAACCATAAAGAACAAGTACTCCTTACCCCAGATCGATGAATTTTTTGATCAATTGGGAGGTGCTTCCATCTTCTCAAAGATTGACTTGAGATCTGGATACCATCAAGTCCGAATCAAGGGTGAAGACATCCAAAAAACTACCTTCAGGATGAGATATGGTCACTATGAGTTTGTAGTAGTACCATTTGGATTGACCAATGCCCCTACCACTTTTATGTGCTTGATGAACAATGTGCTCAGAAAATTCCTAGACAAATTTGTACTGGTTTTTATTGACGATATATTAATTTACTCCAAGAATAGAGAGGAACATGATGAACATCTTAGACTTGTGGTTCAAGTACTAAGAGAACATCATCTCTATGCCAAATTTAGCTAGTGCGACTTTTTCCAGAAGCAAATACATTACTTGGGTCATGTCATATCTGAAGAGGGAGTAGCAGTAGATCCTAACAAGATCAGGTCTATCATGGAATGGCCTACCCCAAAGGACGTTTTGGATATCATATCCTTCATGGGCTTAGCAGGATACTATAGGATATTTATAAAAGGATTCTCCAAGATTGGTTGTCCAATCACTGCCCTCCAAAAGAAGGGAGATAAATTCACGTGGACAGGAGAATGTGAAGAAAGATTTCAATCCCTGAAACATCTTCTGACCCATGCACCCATGCTGAAGATCAATGATCCCAAGAACGACTTCCTCGTATGCACAAATGCTTGTAAGGAAGGGCTCGGAGGAGTCCTTATGCAAGGAGGAAGTGTAGTCTGTTATGAATCCTGAAAATTTAATGAGCACGAAGTCAACTATGTGACCCATGATCTAGAGCTAGCTGCCATAGTGAACACCTTAAAAATGTGGAGACATTACCTCCTGGGAAGGAAATTCGTACTTATGATAGACCACTGTGGATTGCAATATCTGTTCGGCCAACCAAAGCTCAATGCTAGACAAGCTAGGTGGATGGCCCTCCTTAGTGAGTTTGATTTTGAAATCAAACATGTTAAAGGAAAGGAAAATAAGGTGGTCGATGCCCTTAGCAGAAGTATGAAAACAATTCACCTGACAGTGGTGAGCACCTACGAGATGAATGTCAAAGAAAGAGTCAAGATTTCACAAGAAACAGACACATTCTTCCAGACCGTGATCTCGTACCTGGAGCAAGAACCCACATGAATAAAGTATGAAGTCTACTAGATGATAGATGGAGGTCTGCTAACTTACAGAAACAGATTGTATATTCCATATTGTGACGACTTGAAGAGGTTCATAATGGATGAACTGCATAAAAGACCATATGTTGGTCACCCAGGACATCAGAAGATGATCACGACCACTAGGAAATAGTTCTATTGTCCTGGGTTAAAGAAATACACAGATAACTATTTAGCTAAGTGCCTAGAATGCCAACAGGTTAAAGCAGAACACCGGCATCCAGCAGGATTATTACAAACTCTACCAATCCCGGAATGTAAGTGGGAAACCATTTCCATGGACTTCATCACCGGATTACCAACATCGACCAAAAAGAATGATGCCATCATGGTAGTGGTGGATAAATTGAGCAAGTCCGCTCATTTTATCCCCGTCAAATCAACTTGCAAGGTAATAGATATCGCCATCATATTCATGAAGGAGATATTCAGACTACATGTTATGCCTAAAGAGATCGTGACTGACAGAGACACAAAATTTACTTCCAACTTTTGGAAATCCTTGAGGGTTGGTCTGGAGAACAAATTACTGTTTAGCACAACCAATCATCCTCAAATCGATGGAAAGACAGAAAGAGTGAACCAAATATTGGAAGAAATGATAAGAATGCATGTAATGCATCAACCCAAGAAGTGGAAAAATTACCTGCCACTAGTGGAATTCGCCTACAACAACTGCTACCAAGAATCCCTTAAGACAAGTCCTTTTGAAGTCCTCTATGGTAGACCGTGCAACACTCCAGTCAGTTGGAGTAACCCCGTAAACAGAATTACTATTGGACTTGACATGCTGAAAGAAATGGAACAAGAAGTGATTCAGATAAAACAGAACCTGAAGGTCGCTCAGAACAGACAGAAAAGTTACGCCGACCGAAAGAGAACTCCAAGAGAATTCAAGATGGGAGACCATGTATATCTCAAAGTTAGGCCCAGGAAGAGTTCCTTGAGGATGGGATCTTGTGCCAAGTTGGCACCTTGGTATTGTGGACCCTTTGATGTTCTAGATAGAGTGGGACCTGTAGCCTATAGGCTAGCACTTCCTCCCATAGTAAAAGCACATAATGTTTTCCATGTTTCATTATTGAAGAAATATGTACACGATTCTAATCATATAATTGACTGGTTTGTGATCCAGGTGGAACTAAAGGGAGAATTCCTGCCAGAACCTCAATGCATATTGGACAGAAAGGAAACCCCACTCAGGAACCGAACCATTGCACAGGTCACGGTGCAGTGGAAACATTTTGGCCCATATGAGGCTACCTAGGAAATGGAAGATGCCATGAAACAAACATATCTGATTTTGTTTACTTCTGTACATACACGTCATATTGATAGATAGAACATCAAGGACGATGTTCCTTTAAGGGGGAGGGAATTGTAACACCCTATTTCCCCCAGTCTGTAAAAATAACTATATTGGCCAAGAACTATGGAAAACACAAAAGATGTGAATGTTTGATTTGACGAACCTTTGTATAGAAGGTCGATGAATGTAAATTATGTTATGATTATGTGTTGTATGACTTCTGGGAGGGGGATGTGCTAAAATATACCACGATGGCTAATGAGAGGTGGTGGAAGGGACCTGGAATGGTTGCGTTAACTTCCACCGAGCCAGTACCGTACTGGTTTTACTTGCTCAAATACCAAAGCAGCTCTCTGACCCCGGAATGGATTTCCCATCAGATTGGTAGGTGGGGAGGCTCCTCAAGAGTTAATGAGGGGATGGGGGTGAACCGCCCATCCGTAATAGCTCCCAAAACTGACCGTGGACTGGGAAATTTATACCACACACAATTTTACAGAAAAAAGGCAAGAGAGGAAGTGTGGTAAGGGAGGGGAGAGGAGAGGAGAACGCATACAACAGGGATCGCAGGGAAGAACTGGAGAAACTCCGGAAACACAAGGAGTTATGAACATAGGAGAAGGAGAGTAACCTTTGTCCTTAACTTCCATTGAGCTGGAAGTAGAAAATTGAACCTCAAGCATCGTGGTCTAGCTCGGGGGTGGCTAGTGGTAAATCTGTTTGGAGTCACTGAGCCTACGGTTGGGTGAAAATGAGCACCCCTCTCAGTAGTCGCATCGCACCTGGTGTTTTTTGATAAGTGTTTATATATTTTATCTTGAATTGAATATCCTGGAATGCATGCTCATGTTTATACACTCATAAATGGTATATGTATAGAAGTGTTTTCCTGGTGTTTTGATCGGAAATAGTGGATGCGTGCTTATACTTATATGACCATGATCAGTTTATATATAGAATGAACAAGTTCAGATTTCGAGTCCGTTCCCTAGAAATTTGTCCCATTTACTTGACTCACGCTATGCCCTAGTTTGATTTCCCTGAAGGCACCTCCTTCCGGGAAGTTCCCTCGCATTCCAGAGCTAGAGTGATTTCCTTGAAAAGACTACCGTTTTAGTAAACCCACGAGTTTACTTCACCCCTGTCACAAAAGTTCATAGCTCGATGATTTAGGAAGGATTTTCAGTCTTGTCACCAAGCCTAGGGATAATTACCCAAGAACCTGTTGAAGGATCATGTGATTTGAGTCTGGAAACCTTGTACAAGAGAGAGTGGTTCTCTCAGGTTTTGGTGTTTCAGCACCCGAGAAACCCAAGGGCAAGTTCTCTTGTATTTTCAAGTCGTGAAATCCCAATATGTGAAACTCTGAAATGGTTTAGCATGAATAGGTTTTGGTGTTTTGGCATTTCAGCACCTGGGAAACCCAAGGGCAAGTTCCCTTGTATTTTTCAGTCGCGAAATCCCGATATGTGAAAACCTGAAATGGTTTAGCTTGAATAGGTTTTTGTGTTTCGTCGTTTCAACACCCAGGAAACCAAAGGGAAAGTTCCCTTGTATTCGCCAGTCATGAAATCGTGATATGTGAAACCCATAAATGGTTTAGTATGAATAGGTTTTGGTGTTTCAACGTTTCGTCACCCAGGAAACACAAGGGAAAGTTCCCTTGTATTCGACAGTCATGAAATCCTGATATGTGAAACCCTGAAAAGGTTTAATGTGAATAGGTTTTGGTGTTTCGGTGTTTCGGCTCCCGCGAAACCCAAGGGAAAGTTCCCTTGTATTTTCCAGCCGTGAAATCCCAATATGCGAAACCCCGAAATGGTTTAGCGCGAATAGGTTTGGTCTTTCGGCGTTTTGGCACCCGGGAAACCCAAGGGCAAGTTACCTTGTATTCTTCAGTCACGAAATCCCGATATGCGAAACCCCGGAATGGTTTAACATGAATAGGTTTTGGTGTTTCAGCGTTTCAGCACCCAGGAAACCTAAGGGAAATACCCCTTGTCCTCGCCAGTCACAAAATCCCGGTACATGAAACCCCGATGTGCTCTATGAATGAGACCTAGGTCACCGGATAGGGTCTTGTGGTAGGGAGGAGGATTCCCAAAATAATCTGGACCATCCATTTGTAGGGACGCGTGGCGAAGATCTAAGGCCATCAGGGTTTTGGACATCAGAGGAATAGGAGTGAAGACCTCACCAGAAATTCCGAAAGGTAGAGTGTCAGGATTTAATCTGGGCCATTGATCAAGTCGACGATCTAGACCATAGATCCAGATGATACCAGGCTTTTGGGTTCCAGGGATTTTAAAGGGAAAGGAGGAATGCTTGCATCGCAATTTCCTGAATCGCAAAACCTTGAAAGCATTTAGAGGAACAGTGCCAGGTCATAGGACCGGTCGTATGAAAAGCAACTCAAGGGAGGAGCTAAGGATCTGTTAGACCCTTTCAGGTTTCGGCATTTCAAAAGACAGAGAATAGGGGAATGCTTGCATTGCGATTTCCCGAAGCGCGAAAGCCAGAAGCACCTTTTTGGTAAGGCCTATGGTCATAGCCAACAATCACATAGGGGATCATAAGGGAAGGGAGAGTCTGCTCTAGGCCCCATAGAAATTTGGGGATTCTGTCCCTCGAGAAAAAGGCGAAAAATCTTAGTTTCCGTAGTGGGTGTGTGACACCATGTCCATTGGAGTTTGTTCCTTCAATGCCCAAATGGACATCCATCCCTCTGATCTCATCCTCCTGAATGTAAGTCCATTGTTCCTCCTCCATTACTCTGGAATTTGTGTTGATATTGTTCTGGTCTAGTTGTTGTTAACTCTACAAAATGTGCAGCCACAAAACTTTGTCAGCCTATTTGTTTAAACAATTTCATGAAAATATGAACCATTTGGGTTCAATAATATATATCAAAATTCTTTCTTATGATTTCCTAGAAAATTGAATTACCCGATCAATTTTTTGGGTGGATATTTAGATTTCACTTTCCAACACCTTTCTAATGCCTTCTCCCATGCTCAATTCTGAGTCTTGAGCAGAAAGTTATGGTTATTTGAAAATTGCCCATTAATTTTTATGTTCACACTTCAACTTGGCGCAACTCTGCATTGTAATTATGTAATTTTGCACCTACTCCCTTGGAATTTTGGTAGGATCTCAATTGGGTTTCCTCATATACATATTATGGACACTCTATCCAAGTATCACCTCTTTCTGGGTTCTAGGATGCTAGTTACAGCCTGCTGAAATTCCAGACCAAAATACCATATTGTAACTGGTATGCTACAGGTACCTTCTTTGCAGTATTAAACACTTTCAACATGCATGGAAATTTAATTCAGCTCTTGGAATATATTCTATGGTTTCATAAATTTCCATTGACTTCTCTTGTTCCTCAATCTGATTCCGGAGCAGAAAGTTATGTCTCTTTGAAGTTAGATGGGTCTTAAAATTTACCCTCCACTGTTTGTGCTGTAACTTTCTCATAAAAGCTTCGTTTGACAAACAATTTATTCCATTAGAAATCTCTCTCCGAGTTATTTTATTTGGGCTACCATAGACATTCCCCAATTTACCATAGACATTCTGCAACCATGAAATTTGTTCAATTTCACTCCGATAACACCAATTCAACCTCTGCAACAACAAATCGTTGTGGGTTGACATTTCTGGAACGGATTTTTCCCAAAATCAATTCACGAATTAAGAATTTTAATTATAAAACTCACTCCAACTGTCATGGATTCACCGTGACTTCAAATTCAACCCATTCCAGGTCTGAATTGGCTAGAACATCTATTAAATCAAGAATATCTCACCACATGGCCAAATTTCTCATTTTTCCCATGAATTTAACAACAAAAATTTGGTTTTTTCCCAATTCCACACAATTGTTGTTACTTTTTACCATGGACGCTCTGTAACTTGAAATTTTTCCACTTCAAAATCAATCCTCTATGAAATTTCACCTCAACTCAACTTGTTCGGCCCATCTAGGCTTAGTGTTGAAAACTACAACTATGATACCATATTGTAATGTCCCCAGCCATCCATGCATGGCCATGCTACGCCAAAAAAATCTTTCGTTCTCTGTGCGAAACATATTGTAATATACCCACTATCCAACTGATCTATGCCACATAAATTTTCGAATTGCATGCAATTAAAATATATACACACAGAACTCTTGTGGAAACATATATATATATATATATATATATATATATATATATATATATATATATATATAACATAAATAGCCAATTACATCTATAAATGCATGGATTCACACTGAAATAAATGTAAACATATACATGCAGAATATACAGGAAATACCCATAAAAATAAACACGGTTATAACCGTACATATGATAACCCATAAAAATAAGCACGTAAATAACAATGCATCATGAAAATTTATCACACAATTGGCACTTATCTTGGTAAGAATGTCACCAACTACGTGCAGTACTTCCACAAAGCTCCCAGCCTTAGACCACATTGTTCATCACTCTCAACAATGAGTCACCCCCGAGCTAGGACTAAACTCCACCTAGGTAAAGGGATTCCTAACCAGGCTAAAGGCTCATAGATAATAGGAAATTATTCGTCTCAGGTGCCAACTCAAAATAACAACCTATAGTCCCTCATTCCCCACATACTTGTCCCACCCAAGAAGTGTGCCCCTTCTCTGCTCAACAGTCTTTCGGCTGCCCCACTTCCTTTCTGGGCTTTAGCAACAGGCCAGACATGAAGTCTCAGAGCCCTGTAGCTGTAGTTTAGTACCTTCAGGAAATCAATTCCCAACAATTCTCTCACCCAGAGAATTTCTCATGGGCCTAGTAACCCGTCTCTTCAATATCCCACGGGCCCAACAACCCGCTTCTTCAGTCCATCTCCCAAGCTAACCAGATACACCAACACAAAATGGCTATGGATACAGGTTCAGGTACAATCATGAAGATACGAAGGATAGCTCAATGGGTGTGTGCATGCTCATGGATGATTGACTAGATGACTGAATGATGGCAAGAATGATGGGAAGAATGATGGAAAAGATGGGAAAATGAACTAAGTCCCAACAATAATTATGCATGTCCCCAAATTGACACTTTTCATGTTGGGAGCTACTTTGGCCCCACTTGTCCCCAACTTTAGAACTTAGGATAAAATAATTATCCATACTTTATGATTTAAGAAATATTAATATAATATTCCTTTTTGGATTAAGCTCCCTAGCTTACCCCTTTTCCTTAACTTTTAGGCCCCTCCCTTTCCCTAACCAATGGAGTTTAGTCCCCCATCTCTTTTATCGTGGTTGGTCTGCGTGCAATGATGTATTTTATATTAATTATGAGACATATACAAAAATAGGTGCACTGGCCTTTAACATCTAGGCTCTCCAGCCTAATCCAAACATAAGCATCCTAGATTATAATAAATGGCTCACCAGCCTATAAAACACAGCACATACACAAAGTCTCCCTAGCCTCAAAATCACGTGCACTTAAGTTTTTGTGCACAGTATCCTGGAATGTGCACACTTCCTCATTTTACTGTGCAATACATGCACGCACTATGCCATGAAATGTGCATATAAAAATGATATCAAAACAACTCACCTGCTTAAGTACATTGTCATTTACATTTACAATTGGGTTCAGCCTTAGGGATATTACAGAAAGATCCATTTGTACCATCTACCATCTTAATCGAGGAACATTACATGTGGAAAATACACGTAAATTTAAAATTTTCTTCTACTAATTAAATTCTTGTAGCTTACCAAGTACAAAATAAACACATATTTCACTAAAATATGATACCCATAATTATTGTGTCTACAAAATTCTAAATGAACATAATGAAACCAAATAATCATCTACAAGGACACATAAAAACCGTTCTCATACACATGATTAAATGCACATGCATAAAACTCATAAGATAGCTCATAAAACAGATAACACTTATTTTTTTTAAAATGTTTGTGCAACCAACTGCTTGGAAAGGACATTCCACCCAACCATAGACATGATGTTCCAAATATCAATAGAAATTCACCCCCAACCTAGGGCTTGGAATCCACAAGAGAAGGGTGCCTCTCATATTCCATTCACAACTCAAGTCCCACAACCCACATGTATTCTCCTACAACTATCCTGAATTTCCTCCAGATCTTTTCCTCTTGACCTTCCCAACCCAAGGAATGTACCACTTCATTGATATCAGTCCATCGATTGTCCCATTTGTTTATTAGGGTCTCTTTGTCATAGGAAACTAAGATTATCTTTTTTGGGAACTCAAGGGAACTCATTTCTAGGAAAAACTAATAGGAATTCAACAACAAACCATTGATGTTCTAGTGAAACTACCACACGATTTCTCTCTTTAGGACTAATAACCTGGATTTTCAATCTTCAACTCCAAAACGATCCAGCATCCTCCAAAATTCACACAACCTTGTTGGCTAGCTTCATTGTTCTTTTCCTTTCTCTTTTCTTGTTGTCCATGAAAAACTAAATGTCAAAAACTGCCTATTCTCCCCCATACGAATTTCCTCTATTTTCCCAAGGTAGTTTACTTCTCACTCTGGGAAACTTTTATTTTACCACACCAATAATTCCAACAACTATGGAAGTAACTTATAAATCCACCCCCTGATAGGTATTCAATGATTGGGCTCTCATACACTCAACCATAAAATAGAAGGTTGACCCATGTGAATAAAATTAAGAAATCTAGGTTGAATTAATACCCATAATTAATTTCCTCCTTGGATCCCTCTTAGACACTCCTAGACACTTCCCTCTCTTGTGTATAAATAAAACCCCCATGTATGTCTATATTCCTAGCAGTTGGTATCACATTATATTTTTTTTTAATTAGAAATAGAATTTTCATATTACATCACTTGGCCACATCCATACTCATATCTACATTATGCATAAATCAAACTAGGGATTATAGTGGGGATGTTACATTCCCCCTCCCCTACAATTGTGAACCATCCTTGGTGCACAACACCATGCTAATTTACATATAAAAATTTACATCTTAATATTCAAAAAATAAAATTCTGAAATCATTTTACTCTCCAACAACA
>ML783661.1:482365-515983 GCA_009831015.1 Picea engelmannii
CTTAGCGTTGAAGCTAAATTCTAGTTTGTCATCCTTATTAGCTAGCACAACTAGCTTTACATAACCAGTATCTACCACATCCCAGACATCTGCACCTAAAGCCATTATGTAGGTTCTCATTCTAACTTTCCAGAAGGCAAAGTGTGTTCCATTGAATAGAGGGGCCTTATTGGTTGAATTTCCTTCATGGCTTGACACGTTTAAGATCTAGGATCTACCCTTAGATAAAAGGGGCCAACTCTGATACCAATTGTTGGACAACTGAGAGGGGGGGGGTGAATCAGTTGTTATCGTGCTTAAACAATTATGCTTCTTTTAAAATATTTACAAGGAACTCAAAGATGATCACAATAATGCAAAGAAATAAACAAAGGCATATTCAGCATCAGTCACATATATGAGAAAGAAACAGACAAATAATTCTCGAGGAAACCCATATAGGGTAAAAACCTCTTTTGCTTTATATGATAAGTATTATCTATAGTCTTTACATTATCATACATATGAACACCAACTCATTGTGAGGCTACAACCTCTGTTTTTGCAAGCTACAACTTGCTGAGAGCACCAACTCTTTGTTTTCTCTAGCACCCACTAGAAGGAAGCACAAACCCCCCGGTTTCTCTAGCACCAACTAGAAGGAAGCACCAAATCCTTGGTTTCTCTAGAACCAACTAGAAGGAAGCACCAACTCCCTGTGTTCAAGCACCCACTTGAACCTTTGAGGACACCAGTCCTCCCTAACACCTCCCAACCACCCTGAATTATTAGTTCTTTGTTACTAAAACTTACTACAGTGATATAAAGTTATTCAATGGCTTACCAACCTTGTCGTTGTTCTGTTACACTACTCTGTTCTGTCTACATTAGTGTCTTCTGCATGCCCCTTGCACTTTCTATTCTTCTTCCTTTTATACTCTCTGCACCATATCCCTTCAATGTAACCTTCCTCTACTGTGCATTTCTGCACCTACATTCTGCCTCCTTGATCACCCTTGAATCCTTCCCCACAACAACAACCCTAATCTCTTCTTTGTGCCACATTCTTATAGTCTCTGTTGTCTTTCTGCATGCAATATTCGCAATGCCTCTTCATACTCACTCCATGCCAAATTCCTCCACAACTTGAGTGCTCTGTCTGATCATCATCGTGACTCTTCAGCTTCTTTGGTCATTTGAGACTCTTCGTCTTCTCTGTGACAGTTGAGATCACCTTCTCTGCTCCAGTTACAGGCTTCAATGCTCATCCAGTTGTCAATCGCCTCCATGAACATCTTCATCCCTCTTGAAGATTCCCTGAGACTCCTCACCTCCTCTGTCAATCATCCCGAAGTGTCTTCGAGTCCTATGGTAGAAACCATTAATGGTTTCTGGCAGTTACACTGTGTCGTGCTACAGTAGCCCTCCGATCTTGTTCAAATTCACCTGCACCGTTGGATTAATTCCATGGGATATTGCATTCATTTCGACATTTCGGCATTAGGCAATTCGACATTCATGTGACCATGTGTCTCGACATTCCCAGTCGCGATCCCTGAAAAGGAGCTTTGTTGCTCTAGCTCTTTCCTCCATCTCTCGCTGATGTGACCAAGGGCTGTGACCATAGCCTTATGCATAAGGCACTTTCACGATTTCACATTTCGTGAATCTGGAGATGAGACATCTCGACTCTCCAAGTTGCGATCCCCGAAATGGTGTGGGATCAACGGTCCCGATCAACACTTGATTTGAAGGATCAGATCATTTCACAATTTCACATTTCGTGATTTCGACATTCTTGATGTTCAGTGTTCTTTTCACTTCAAAGTCCCGATCCACGAAACTCCGAAATGGAGTCAGATCAAGGGTCTAGATCACACCTTGATCTGATGGCTCAGATTAAGTCACGATTTCACATATCGCAATTTGGACATTCTTGATGTTCAGTGTTCTTGTCACTTCAAAGTCCCAATCCGTGAAACTCTGAAATGGAGTAGATCAACGGTCCAGATCACACCTTGATCTGACGGCTCAGATTAAGTCACCATTTTGCATATCGCGATTTTGGGATTCCTATGGTTTTTATTCTTTGACATCTCCAAATCTCGATCAGCAAAACTCCAAAGTGGAATGGGATCAACGGTCCAGATCAAACCTTGATCTGACAGCTCAGATTAAGTCGTGATTCCTCATATCACGATTTTGGGATTCTTGTGGTTATTATTCTTTGACATCTCCAACTCTCGATCCGCGAAACTCCGAAATGGACTGGGATCAACGGTTCAGATCAAACCTTGATCTGACGGCTCAGATTAAGTCGTGATTTCTCATATCGCGATTTTGAGAGGTTAGGGAACCCCGTTCCTTTGACTCTCCAATCAGCGAACTGACGATATTTCCCCACGTGTCCTGCCTGATGATGGACGGTCCTCCTTCTTTCGAGATTTTACGAGCCCGCTACTCCTTGCACTTTAAAGAACGTGCAGTTTCTCCTTAATCCGACGATGATCGGATCCCGCGCTTGGATTTAATGCCTGAGATCTATCCTCCTCTTCAGCATGCTCTTCTTGTCTACATTGATATCTAACAACCATTGGGAATTCTGAATAGTTGATCCAACGATCACGGTTGCTTCTCTTCCTCGATTATCATTGCGCTACTGATGATCGTTGTTGTACTCAAGCCATCATCGTTGTTGTACTTGCCATCAATGACAAGCATACGCTGCCTGTAAAAAATGCCAACACATATGCCCCCTAATGTGTGAGGTCATAGGAGAAATCATGATGGCCAAAATACATTATAATTCCCAGAAGTGGAGTAGTGAGGACCGAACTGGAAGAACTAGTCACTCGTGAGAATATTAAACTTCATATTGACTCTATACACATGGATACCAATATTTATTACACTACAAATCCATTTGGATATATAAAAAATAAATATTCATGTCCATGAATAGGAAATACAAAGTATGCATATGCCATAAGTGGTCATAGTCACGAACAAAACACAGTGGAGTCCATTCTCAAAAACAACTGAAGATATTTGTATACAATGCAGTACAACATGATCTTCCATGATCACTGAAGTCATATAGGTATTGGTTCGATGAAAGACAATAACATATATTGGATGTTTCTACTGTGAACTAGAGGTTTTCTACACTATCCATCGAAGGTGAAAGTCTACATCATGTGAATACAAGAATTGAAGTTGAACACAATGAGGCTTCATTTTATTACCGACCATTGAGGTATACTATTAACAAATGTGAGACAACCCATTGATAATAAAAGTAGGTGTTAAGGCACCAAGTACATTAAACAAATGTGAATAAAGGTGTTGAGGTAGAACACTTGAATAATCCATCGATCAAGGGATATTGATGTATTCCCACCTGTCGATTGTGTGAGAACCTACCACTAATGACTGCAAGCCTCTAGGTACTCTTATGACTCTAGATCAGGATTCTAGATTAGATGAGTTGAAGTCAATGGAATGAGACCCACTGAAAGGCGATAATTGAGGAATCTCTCATCATCCAACATGAGTAACAAAGAAATAGATTGATGATTATGAATAACTTGGACGAATAGGATGTTCATGAACCAATGACCATGTGCATCTCCCGCGTGCACCAGATGCAAGTAGTATACAAAAGAAACCATTTTACTAGCAGCCAATAATGAAAAATGTCAACAAAGGAGAGGAAACCACCAATAGGGTATAATGGAATCCAAGACATTGCATGAATCCCAATGTGTGAATATAATTCTTACCGTCAAACACAAGGGAAACCCCCTAGTTAGTGACCAATGGAGAGATGTCATATGTTGGGTTCAAGGTCACCTACCAATGATAAATGTAGGCCTAGAGTGTAAGGTAGGAAAACAACTTCATTTTATTCTAAGATTCATTTATAATGGTTTGGTTGACATGAAAAGTCAAGAATTTTGATGAATGAATTATAGAGGCTTAGACTTCCTTTGAATAAGAGCATGATACTAATGGATAACCTAAGAAGCATAGACTAACATTGATCATTGAAAAAAAATTGTGAAGCAGGAGGCATAAAAAAAATCTCCATAGAGTCTAGAAGAATATATATTAGGAGGATTAAACTCTAAGTAATGAACTTAGTTTTGTAAATCCATGATAAACCCAAACCTTGCATGAATGGATTCAAGAATTTGTGCTCTGTTCAAAGGAGACATGATTGCTTCTGATAGGAGATAATATTGTTTTCCCACCTTTATTTTTTTTGTTTTTTCGTAGTAAATAAATGTTATGATACAAGAGAGGAAACGAGTGTCATGAGTAAGAAACTAGTTCCAGGTAGTGGATCATGCCTATTCTCAATTCAAGGGAACACATGTAGGACATGGACACTTGGGGGGATGTTTCATATTCAAGTAAAGGGTGTTAATATGCAAAGGATATATGGAAGGCACTGCTTGTTTAATGTTGATAATTGTTGGGGAAATAGGATTATAATGAGAAAATGTGAGCCAACATTAAGCCCAATAATGCAAGAAGGATAATAGGATGCAATCATGACTTAACTTGAAAAGTTTCCTTTTTCGTGGATTTAGTCCCCAAGGCTCGAAAAAAGTATAAAAAAACACCAGGGAGAACTCTTCTAGACCATGGTGACTAGAATATTCCTTTCTCATAAATAGTCTATTTGGTCAAGAAAAGGGTTAAAATTATACCAAAATAGACGTCCTTTAAAATCCATTTATTGAGTGTGAAAGGGGCAATTTCACTCGATAATATTTTCATTTTTAAAGAGTCCAAAAAGATCTTAACTAAGACTTGGCGGGAGTCCCATGGGTAGGGGTCAAAATGAGATTAAGTAAGATTAATGAGGTTCAAACAAAAAGTAATATAGGGACTATAAGGGACTCCCAGACCTATGGAGTAACTTATGCATGGGCACCAAATGGAGAAAGTGTTCTAACTAGGGTACCCATGTTTGGTAAGTCTCTACCATTTAATAATGACACTTCTAGTGGCAACGAGAAGGTTTCATGTCACTAAAAAATGGGTTTGTACCTAGGGCATATGAATCATGGTCATAGGATGATGCAAAAATGAAAATCGGGGTGAGAACCTATCCTATATGCCAGTGATGGTATATACATGTCGGAGGCACAAAAAAACATAAATACGGTGGATTCTCTGACTCCTATACAAAAAAAAAGCACAAACAAGTTGAAGAATATCATAAATCCATAAAACCTTGAACAAAACCACTTTAAACTAGGTATTACACTACACAAATAGTTCATATGGTCTCAAAAATGGGAAAAATAGGGTAAAATCTATATAAAGTGGGTAAACATTTTTAACAAATAGTAAAAATAAGAATTTTTACCATATCATTTGAGGTTTTTACCCACATAGTGCTTTTGAGGTCATTTCATTCACGATATTCTAGTGACTATTCTGGTAGCTATGATCGACGAAATTGGAAACCGTTTAGACCGAGTAAGTGCTCATCATGTACTCTTCCATTTCCATGGTTTAAGTTTTTGTATTCAATTTTTGAGTTCTTGAGACCGTAAAGTCGGAACTAGGGTGTACGCAAGATATAGTTCATTGGGTTTTGTACATGATCCCATGTAGGTGGGAAAAGTGAAGAATTCCCATGTATATGAAGCCCTATACGTGAATTTTATAATGGTAGTCTGCGTACAACTCCATGAACAATTTTTTTAATAAAATGTGACTCAAAATTTGATGTTTCCTTTGTAGGATCGTAATTGAATGGAGAGAGAGGGATAATGAGGAGTTTGATGCTATAGTAGAAAGAGATGTGAGGGACCAACAAGATTTGAAAATATGTGGGATCTATAAATTTTGGGCCATAAAAGAAATGAGGGCCCAAGTGAGGTTACTCGAAACATTGATAAAATATTGGGATCCAGAGATGGAGTCCTTCAATATCAATGGGAAACCATTGAGAATTGAGGTGGAGGACATCTACTATATCATGGGTTTGTCTTGCTGAGGTGAGGTTTTAAATATCAATTCCTGAGGGGATTGAGGTGGTAGGTCTATGGAGGAGTACATATCCACCTACTACGTTGTAGAAATAGAGAAAGTGGGGATCCAACATCCTATAGGTTCAATTGAGAAACTGAGTCTGAAGATCATTGTCTTAGTGCTCACATGGATATCAGGATCAACCTCATTGGCTCAGGAATCAAGGTTTCTTATGTTCTATGATGTGGAGTATTTGAGACCCACGGTTTACATTTGGTGCACCTCATTACTAGCCAACATGAAGAGCCAACTCACTGAATGCAAACTTAGAAGGATGACGAACTTTGGGTTTGCATCCTGATACAAATCCCCCCTAGGGCTCACACAACCTCCCAGTCTAGTATCGATTTACACAGGAGCCGAAGGAGCTCTTGGGTCCCCAAAGAACCCTTAGAATTCTTTACCACAGGTCTTTTCTTATTTTCTTGCATGAAAATTTGGGTTCGGGAGGGTCTTTTACTCTAGCAGAGTCTTCACATGACCTCGGGCTTAAGATTTTGAAAACAGTAACTTCGTCACTCCTGAGCTTCAGGCTTCGATATTTTTACCCTCAACACACTTCAATTCTCTCGAACACCGAACTGGTGAACTCCCAAATGGGCGTTATCCAGATCTTTGTTACTCCTACACTCTGGAACTTCAGACTTCGATATTTTTAACCACAACACTTTCCAATTCTCCCGAACACCAAACTGGAGAACTCTCAAATGAGTCCAGGGATCAATGGCCCAAACTTCTCCAAAAACCAACGATTGTTATTTACTTCGATACTATAGGATTCATGGTTTTCTGTGACTCCAACATGCAATAAATCCAAACTGTCGAACATCAAAATGACGATCTACGAATCACACTCCTCCAACAAACAACGACTATGATCAACTCTAGAACTCCGGGCTTTGAGAATTTTTTCTCCTAATCACCACTAGACTCTCGAATTGTTGAATGCCAAATTGACGAAGGGTGGATATCCATGGTCCATGTGTACCTAACAATAAATGGTCGATATTTACTCCGAAATTCAGGACTTCGGGGAATTAGTCACCATGCACAACAAAAACCAACTTCTCCTAGAGTTCCAAATTGTTGAAACACTCGGGGATCCAACGACTCACACTTCTCCCAGTGATCTATGGTGTAGATTCACTCTGGGGATTTGGGCTTCGGGCTTCGGGGATTTTTCCTCCTTTACAACAAACACTTAAAAAATGTTGGAGCAGTGACATCCGAATGACTTGGGGGTTTAATGTCTGCACTCCTTCTCTTTAATACAATGGATGTGAGGGATATCCCTCCTAAAAATATATCATCCGATCTTCTTGAAACAAAGATATTTCTCTTCTTTGGGGACTTATTCTCGTTATCCCTCATCGAGCTTCATCACTTAAATGACTTGGAACTTGGTGTACACCTCGTGCTTCCCTCTTGAGATTTTCTCTTGAAAGAATTGAACCTTGGTGCACGCTTTACACTTGCCTCCTTAGCTTGGGACTTAAATAAGCCTCCTACGTACTCCTTGGGCTATCTCTCCTCAGAGCTTCTTCAACACTTAACAAAGTGTTGACTCTTTGCACTCTTTGCAAGGGTCTCCCCTATGATATTTTATACTCCTATGAGTATAGGTGCACTCCTTGCACTTGATTTGTGTAAACTTACACAATCTCTCCTGATCTTCTAAACCTATAATGGTTTGGCCTCTGCACTCCTTGCGTGGGAATTGTGCATGGGAATTGTGCACTCCTTGCACCAATATTTTCATACGAGAAATAATTGAAACTTAAATTAACATTAAGGATTAATTCAAACAACCATTTAGATGCACACACACACATAAAAAACAGAGATAAATAACATAGCATTTACCTAGTTACTCCAAGATAAGAAAGATCAGAAACTTGAAAGCAATTATTTTCTTCTATATTCCTTCAACAAATATTTACAAGGATTTCAACATCTCCCTACATCCTTTATCTTCTTCTTTCAACAACTACAACAACAATGTGTTAGCATATCTTACATTTATTTATACATGAGGGGGCTTCTCGAGCCTTCCCTCTAGACTATTCTAGTGATTTCATATCACAATTAAATCATCCTACCACTAATATTATTACAATAAATGAATACTTACACTCTAGATATGAGTCGATGCTCAAAATGTGTACAATCCTAGAGGTGTTAAAATAAAATAAAATCTCCTGGAGAACATATGATGGCTCTATCTTCAAGATCTCATGGGATCTTTAATTACAATGGTTTCAAAATTTAAAGTGGTGCGCCCTCCTTGGAATCCAAACTATTTAAGTGTGTTGTGATTGATGTTGAGTTGTCTTCCACCTTGACTCATTAAATAATGATGGTAATGCTTCTTTAAATGATATCCTCCACTGTATTTACATGCTTTTGGATATCGGTTTTAATTATCCAACTGGAATCTTCTATTGGATGATTCTCCCATTTAACCAAATATTCATAGTAAACTTTCCTCTTGGTTTTCTTAGCAATTCTCTGATCCAAAATATTTTCTATTTGTGAATTCTTTGGTATGGGAATATACCGCTTTCATTGAATCTCATGTTGATCATTTATCCCTTCTGTGTCATCCATATTGTAAGGGTATAAGTCTTCTACATTGAATATTGGTGAAATTCTAATGTCTTCTGGTAGTTCAATCTCATAAGCATTTGTAGAAAATTTTCCGAGGATTTTACAAGGTCCTATCTTCTTCATCTTAAACTTATTATATTTCCCTCTTGGAATCCTTTCCTTCCTCAGGTGTGCTAAGAATTGATCTCCAATCTTAAAATTCACCTCTTTTCTTCTCTAGTCTACACTATTCTTGTATATTTGGCTGTTATTCGGTAGCTGTCTTTTGATTTGATCATGCAACTTCTGCATTTCTATAACAAAATACTCTACTCCTACACTTCGAAATTCAATCTATCCCAAATATCTCAATTCTTAAATTCCTCTTGGATGCATTCCATATACTATCTAGAATGGACTCTTACCATTACTCATGTTTGGTGATTCGTTATATGCCAACTCTGCTTGAGGAAAAACTTGATCCCACTAACTGTTATGTTTATTTATCGAACTTCTAAGAAGATTCCCTAATCTTCTATTCACTACCTCAGTCTTTCCATCTATCTGAGGGTGATACGATGAACTAAAAGACAATTTTTTTCCAAAATTCTTCCACAAATTCCTCCAAAAGTGTCCCACAAATTTGGTATCTTTGTCCGAGACTATACTCCTGGGTAACCCATGCAACTTCACAATCTCCTTGAAAAACAAATTTGCTATGTGGGTAGCATCACTAGTTTTGTGACATGGTATAAAATGTGCCATTTTTAAAAATCTATCAACCACCACAAAGATTGAATCATTTCCCCTCTGGGTTCTTGAAAATCCAAAAACAAAATCCATACTTATAACATCCCACGACCTATCTAGAATAGGAAATGGTTGATACAATCTTGTCTTATGTTGCTTTTCTTTAGCATATTGGAAAATTTTGCATCTGTCCATGAACTTCTTCACATTAAATATCATACCTAGCCAATAGTATGAAGAACTAAACTGCACATATGTTTTTTCATGACCAAAGTATCCAATGAATCCTCCACTATGTTTATCCTTCAACAAATTGTCTCCCATTGAGCATCTTGGGATACACAATAGGCTTCCTTTGAATAATATTCCTTCTTGGATCATATACTCCATCCATTGATGTTTATCCCTCAACAAAGGATTTTCACATGCTTCATAAGCTTCCTTGAAATCTTGGTCTTCCTGGTACATCTCCTTGAGGCATTCAAATCCCAAAGTAATCCACTTGGAATTCCTGAAAGATTAAACATCTCCTTCTCAAATAATATAAAACTTTGTTAGCACTCCCATTAATATACTTAATGAAAAAATTAAAATTATGCATGAATTCTACCCATTTGGCATGTCTTTGGTTCAATTTCTCTTGTCTAGTTATGAACTGCAAATCATGATTGTCAGTATACAAAATAAACTCTTTTGGCATAAGATAATGTCTCCACTTTTTCAAAGCTTGAATTATACCATAAAATTCGGTATCATATGTTGAATACTTCTTCTTAGCATCATTCAGTTTCTCACTTAAATAAGCAACATGCTTATCATCTTGACATAAAACGGTGTCAATGACCACTCCACTTGCATCACATTTGACATGGAAAGTCTTTTTAAAGCCTGGCAGAACTAAAATAGGTTGTTATGTTATCTTTACTTTAAACAATCTAAATCCTTTCTCGGCTTATTTTTTCTAGTCAAAAGAACCATGCTCCTTCTTTATAGTATCTAGTATGGGTGCACAAAGATAAAATTCCTAATGAACTTTCCTTAAAAGTTCGCTAACCCATGAAAAATTCTTAATTCAAACACACTTCATGGATACGGCCACTCTCTTAGATCACTCACCTTTTCAGGATCCATCTTCAATTCATTTTAAGGGATTACAAATCCCAACTACACAAGTTTTGTCTTCATAAAAGAACATTTCTTCAAATTCACCAACAACTTTTCTCGTTGCAACCTTCTGAACACCATATTCAAGTGTCTTAAATGATCCTCTTCAGTCTTACTGAAAACTATAATATCATCTAAATAAACAATCATAAAATTCCCAGTAAAATCTTTGAGCATTTCATTCATTAACCTCGTGAACGTACTTGGTACATTCATTAAGCCAAATGACAAAACACGCCACTCATACAATCCTTCATTTGTTTTGAACATTGCTTTCCATTCATATACCTCTCTCATTCATATCTGATGATAACCACTCTTCAAGTCTATCTTGGAAAAATAACTAGCTCCACTCAAACAATCCATCAAATCATCCATCAAATCATCCATTTTGGCTAAAGGAAATCTATACCTGATGGTGATCTTGTTGATGGATCTAGAATCTATACACATTCTTCAACCTCCATCCTGTCAGAAAGTTATCTTAGGTTGATGGAAATATGGTATGGATTGTTTTTTTTCATTGATTTCAACCATTGGAGAGTGATATTGTATATTTATGTCAACCCTTAGTGATTTATTTCAACCCTTGGAGAAAGTATGGTAGCGAATTCTAGTAGCACAAAGGTTTTGGTAATGAACCCAAGGTTGTTTCATGTATAATTGTATGAGTTTTAATATATTTTAAGGTAATACTATTCTATATGGATAACATATGTCAGTCCATTTCTGGTAGTATGTGGAATGTCACATAACTCCTCATGGTTAGAGAGTTATGGCCATGATAAGTTGGAGAACCCAGGTTTGGGTAATGGAACCAAGTTTTTTTTATAGATAATGGTATGAGTTTTGATATATTTGTAGGAAATCCTATTCCATATGGATAGTACATTTCATTCCATTTCCATTGGTATGTGGAACGTCACATAACTCCTCATGGATAGAGAGTTATGGTCATGTGAAGTTGGAGAACCCTCATGAATCATCTAGAAGCCCCAAAAGGTCAAAATAGTCAAAATGGTTTAAGAGATTTTAGAAGGTAAATAATAAAGTTAATTGATGAGTGTACTATAATTCAAAGTGAATACAAAATAAATTATTTAAATAATAAAGTTAATGGAGAAACTAGAAGTGGGTTAACCCTAAAATAAGGAAAGTGGGTTAAGATGGTTAAAAGGTAACCCCTTGAGGAAGATACTTGAAAGCATAAATAAGAGGAAAGGCTCTCTAATTTTAAATACACTTGAGCATATTGAATATATATAGGTGACTCAGGTAACCAAAGGATATCTAAGCCTAATTTTAGAGGGAAGGTGAAGTAAAAAAGGCCGAAATTCAAGGGAGGATAAATTCTTTTGATGATGCTTTCTAAGGTATGTTATTTACAGGTCATCTCACCATTTTCGCAATAACTTTTTTTTGGAATGATTCAGACCACAAAATTGGGAGGTTGTTGAGGAAACATATCCAAATGGTACAAATTTAATCTTGTGGGTAGTTGTATTTTTGGATTTATACACCGTGGAAAATAGGGTTTGTAGCTAGTCCTGAAACTAGTCTAAAATAGGTGTTTCGGGTAAAAACATCATAACTTGTTCATAACATATCCAAATTCCATAAGACCAAATTTATTGGTTATATTAAAWTTTTTAGTATTCTGTGTAAAATTTTCAGATCCATACAACAAATATTTCGTGCGGGGCACCCTCTACAAGTTTGCTCTTTAGAATAATCCATAATTCAACAAGGCATGCCTTTTTTKCTATAACTCCTTTTCTGAGAGGTTCCAAGTAGTGACACCTGGAGGAATTGAATAAAACACAATGAATAACATTTTGTACTATTTTCAAATATTTATTCATTACAGGTACATAGTTATGATTATTTCAAGTTAGGGTTGTTGACTAATCCAAAACTAGTCATGTGAGACTAAAGTAAAGTTTGATGAAAATGATAGTCTCTTGTTGTTAAAGTTAAGGAAGGTATGCAGGTATGTGATCATATACACCAGGTCTATTACATAGTTACAAATCATATTTGTATGATGAAATTAATGAAGGATTTTGGTTGAGGTACATGTTGGGTACATGGTTGAGACAAGTAGTTGATGAGTTGGCACATACATGAGGTGTATAGTTGATGATGTTGGTACATCTTGATGATTCATAGTTTATGAGTAGTTGATACATGATTGATACATAATTGGTACATGGTTGGATGAACTTGTTAGTAGTATTGTTGACACATGGTTTATTGATGATGTAGCATACTTGTATTTGTATATTATTAGAAACACATATTGATCTTGGTGATGATTATGAGTTGTTGTGTTATGCTTGGTTGATGCACATCTTTGATATTTGTCTTTGTTGTAGGAAAATCTCCCTTCAGACAGGTAGATCTCCTCTTGAGAGCTAGACCCTTAAATCTAAGACAGAAGGTGCTTAACATGGACACTGACTTCCTTTTATATCTAATCAAGTTGATGAACAAAAGAGAAGGAAGAAGGCATGTACCTTACGAACGTCGTTTGTCCCTGCAAGGTCCAAGATGAGCTTTGATATTGAGCTCCTTGGTAGGTCTTGAAAGACAAACAAAAGCACAAAAGAATTCCTACTCTACTGAGATTAGCTCAAACATAGATCCATCTACTATAGACAAACTTATATGGAACAAGTACAAGTTTGAAAGAAACAGGACAAGCATTGATTGTATTAATGAGAACAATAATGAAGAATACTTGCAACCATAGATGTGAGTGCAACAGCTTCATCAAGCTCTCCTTGTCCAAACCCTTGCTCAAATAGTCCATGCACGGAATGATGATGTTCCAAATGACATCTTCCTCATGAGATCATAAGTTAGATGCTTCACAATACTTTCCCCTCACTTCTCATGAGATCATAAGTTTGGTATCTCTAAACTCCTCTCTCTCTCTCCTCCTTCATGGAAATCCCTCATTATATAGGATTCGGAGGCTTAACCACCATGGAGAGGATCTCTCCTCAAATCCACTAAGAAAGGGATCTCTAATATATTTAGGGAGAAAATATCTCTTAAGGATTTTGGGGAGGAAATATCTCTCAAGGAGTTTAAGGAGGAAATATTTCAACCATCCATGAGATCCTCCACCTTCCCTAAAAAATAGGAAATCAAATGTGAGGTGGATTCTCACACTTAATTACATTCTTTTCCATGAATATTAATAATAATTCATGTGCACTTGATTCTCACACTTAATCAATTTCTTTTCCATGAACATTAATAATAATTCATGTGTACTTGGTATTTTGACCTTCATGTAATATATCCCTCCTCCACATTGACTAGGGATTGTGACATAAGTTATTCCATGGTGTCTAGGTGTATGAAACACTTATATGACACTTTATGACACTTAGGGTGAGGTACTTAGGTGTGAAAATTTCATGTGTAACAAAATTCCCCTTAAAGTGTGAGGTCAGAAGAGAGAATGATGGCCGAAACACTTTACACATATTTAAAGCAAGGGTGTGGACTCAAAGAACCTGGTAGAAGCTACAAACAACCATCAAACAAATGTTATAACATGTTTCAAACCCAAGGCAGGAATACCTATGCTTGAGTGATAAAAGACTTTCAAGGTATGGACGCCATAAAATACACTGTGGATCCATAATTATATTGACAAAAGGTATAGCCATTGAATATACAATGTGGATATATACTCCCATGACCTAAAATGATCGTAGCCACAAAGAATACATAGTGGATCTATGAGATGACTAGACATAGCCATGACTAATACAAAGTGGATCTATGTGACAATGTATGTGTCAATGTTTAAGAGAAACTCCATCGCAACCTAGGCAAAGTACATATCAGAGTGATCACTCAACCCAGGGTCTTCTTACTAATCCCGATGTAGTACAAATCTAACCATGTGAATAGATGTTCTAATGTCTAACATGGTAGAAACCACTTGATTACTGGTCAATGATGTAAACCGTTAACAAGCGTGAGGGAGGTCACCATTGATGTCAATGATTCCCAAGTTACTCTAGTACATTCCAACGAATGTGAATGGATGAGTTGAAGTCAAACATCCATGGAATCATCCGATCAGAGGTCAATGATGTAAACCCACTGTCGAACGTGAGGAGGCTTGCCATTAAAGCATGCATGTCCCAAAGTACTCACTGGTTTCTAAGTCTAGTTCCTGGAAGATGTGTTGAAGTCGAAAGGAATAGACTCATCGAAGGAGGGCCTTGATGTATCCCCCATCAGCGACATGAAACAGACACAAAGATGTAATTGGTAGATCAAATGAACATGGACTAACACGGGTATTAAAACAAGATATTTGTTATGGATGACTCTCGAGGAAGATACTTCCCTTGAACACTGAGGCACAACAACAAAAACATGACATGGACCAAAATATGATGATGCAGTGGATACTGTGATTTTCATTGGGTGACCCAAAGGAGTAAGAAAAAATCAGAGGATTGGTTCAGTGAAGAGATTCAGCAGATTAATATGTGCACAAATACAAAGTGCCATGTTCAAGGGTGACTCTAAGAGTTAATGGTAATGTTCTCAAAAATTACTAGGCTTGCTTCCTTCAATTTTTCCCCCATCCAGATAGATGAGTACCTCTTTTTAATTTAACGATCTTGAGGAGGGTAACACATGCTCGATATAACTCACCTTCAGTAAGTCCCTATTCCTTTGTTTAATGAACTGGAAGAAGTAAGGGTTCGGTCCTGTATGGGCCCTTCAATGCATGATTGTTTTAACGAGTCCATAGAAGGTAAACTTGATAGTTTTTCATTTTTAGAGAGTCTGAAAATGACTTAAAGAAGAATCCAATGTTGTCCTTTTTTGTAATGTTAGTCTTGTGAGGCTGAAAAAGAGATAAATTATCACTTGAAAGACGCCCTTTCAAACCTTTTAACGAGTGGGAAAGGAAGCAAGATCACTCGACAATCTTTTCATGTTTAGAGAGTCTAAAAAGAGCTTAAAGGAGACTCCAGGGGGTTCCTTTTTTGTGTAGTCATGCGGGTCTGAAAAAGAGATAAAATTTTACCCAGTGCATTCTTATATTTTCGAGCTTGAGAATGAACTAAGACTATGCTCATGGACATGACAAGGTGAAAAAACAATCAAAATTGCTCTGAAATATGTCAACAATGTCAAAAATACAATCCAGACGTTTAATGAGACTGACATATTTTTAAAGAAACCCAAAAGAAACTATACCTTATGAAAAATGAAAATTTATAAATATTAATATAAGGAAAAAAATTTAATTACCATTTCATTTGCATAAGGATTTGTAGCAGTGGATATTTGCATTTTGGAGGTGGATCTTGTTTTTCTTGGCACCGGAGCTACGGTTGATCATTTCTCTCACCATTTGGACCATGTAAGTCCTTGTTTCTTCCTCTTTCAATTACATGGTTTACAATTTGTTTTCAAAGCAATATTTGAATAAAAAACTGAAGCCCTAGGTTTTCCAAAAAGAAAATCAAATCGGACCTTCTTCAAAACGATGGGAAAAAGACACCCATTTACAAAAATGCCTTCACGAGGCTGTAGCATGGATGCCAACGTGTTTATGCATGAGTGGGTAGGTAGTTTTGCTCAAGGAATACAATAGGAATGCCCATATAGCTATCACACTGTGGGTGGCAGTTGTTTTAATTTAAAAATGTTTTTACTATTGGCTATGGGGCTACGTTGAAGTAATGATGAGTAATAGAACGGGTGTGGCTCTTTTGAACAACATAGATGATGAATTTCAAGTTTTTTCAATTACTTAAAAAATTGTCGAAAGTGCGACTAATGAAGTTTTTGTGTTGTTTGCAGGTGATTTCGGCAACAACAATGATTGAATGGAAAGAATGGGAGCATGAGCTCGACGATGTGACTGCTTTACGGAGTCCTCACACATGGGCTGCATTGAGAGATTGTGGTCTTCTAAAAAAATTTAAGTTGCAAAATATGAAGAAAGAAATCCTTCTGCTTGAGCATATGATCAGTTTGTGGGATGTCGCGGAGCAAGGCTTCCGAATCGGAATGAAGATTCTAACCATCGAGTTGGAAGATATGTACTTCTTGAATGGCCTCTCAAAAAGAGGGGTTTCTATAGTTTTTTCCGGACAGAGGGTGCTTCTTGAACCCATGGATGTGTATCTGGCACGTCATTGTGTCCCAAGAGCGAGACTGGTGGGAAGTAGAATCCCCATCAAGGATATTAGAGAATTACCCCTTCGGTCTATTATGTTTTCCATCACAAGTGTAATAGGAAGCACCAACATGCATCTGGTGTCAAGATCACAGGTAGCCTATGGTGTACAATGTTTAGAGCCAACACTGTTTAACTGAAGCGCAGGGTTTCTTCAGAATGTGAAGGAACAGATTTCGAGATGTAGAATGGGGAAAAAGAAATTTGGATATGGTTCTTTCTTGGTCTCATTCTTCTAAGAGCGCATCCCTCAAATGAAACCTCAAATAGCATTGGTGGTACGACTAGTGGGAGAACCATGGATGGAGCGATGGACTAGCCCATCTCTGAGACTAGTGGCAGAGTCAGAATTTCACTTCACCAGTGACTTATTTGCTTGAATGAGACACCAATATATTTGGATAGAATACTTCCCATATTCCAAGGTGGACTTTCGCGGTAGTACGTATCTAGTTCTACCAGCAGGAGAAGCTTGGGATGTGTCAGGTAAGAGACCAAACAATACCTTTCCAGTATGGTCGCCAATTTCTGTTGTAGGAAAATCTCCCTACGGACAGGTAGATCTCCTCTTGAGAGATAGACCCTTAACTCTAAGATAGAAGGTTCTTAACATGGACACTGACTTCCTTTTAGATCTAATCAAGCTGATGAACAAAAGAGAAGGAAGAAGGCATGTACCTTATGAACATTGTTTGTCCCTGCAAGGTCCAAGATGAGCTTCGATCTTGAGCTCCATGGTAGGTCCTGCAAGACCAAAAAAAGCACAAAAGACTTCCTACTCTACTAAGATTAGCTCAAACATAGATCCATCTAGTGTAGACAAACTTATATGGAACAAGTACAAGTTTGAAATAAACAGGCCAAGCATTGATTGTATTAATGAGAACAATAATGAAGAATACTTACAACCATAGATGTGAGTGCAACAGCTTCATCAAGATCTCATTGTCCAAACCCTTGCTCAAATAGTCCATGCACAGAATGCTGATGTTCCAAATGACATCTTCCTCATGAGATCATAAGTTAGATGCTTCACAATACTTTCCCCTCACTTCTCATGAGATCATAAGTTTGGTATCTCTAAACTCCTCTCTCTCTCCTCCTCCATGGAAATCCCTCATTATATAGGATTTGGAGGCTTAACCACCATGGAGAGGATCTCTCCTCAGATTCACTAAGAAAGGGATCTCTAAGATATTTAGGGAGAAAATATCTCTTAAGGATTTTGGGGAGGAAATATCTCTCAAGGATTTTAAGGAGGAAATATTTCAACCATCCACGAGATCCTCCACCTTCCCTAAAAAATAGGAAATCAAGTGTGAGGTGGATTCCCACACTTAATTACTTTCTTTTCTATGAATATTAATAATAATTCATGTGCACTTGATTCTCACACTTAATCAATTTCTTTTCCATGAATATTAATAATAATTCATTTGTACTTGGTATTTTGGCCTTCATGCAATATATCCCTCCTCCACATTGACTAGGGATTGTGACATAAGTTATTCCATGGTGTCAAGGTGTATGAAACACTTATATGACACTTTACGACACTTAGGGCGAGGTACCTAGGTGTGCAAATTTCATGTGTAATAGTCTTGGTGATTGATCTTGGTGAGTAGATATTATTTGGTTGATAAGATTGATGAGATAGGTTGTAGTGATAGGTTGTTTGGACAAATTGTTGTTACATGTTATTTGTACAGGTTTTGTGCATGGTTGGTGCACTTGTTCATGGTACATGTTGAGGTACAGGTTGGTGCATGGTTGATGCACTTGTTTATGGTACAGGTTGATTACAGGTTGTTTGGTACAGATTGTTGCATGGTTGATGCACTTGCTTATGGTATAGGTTGATTACAGGCTGAGGTACAGGTTGGTGCATGGTTGATGCATGGTTCAGGTTATTGGTATAGGTTGTTTGATGCAGGTTGATGGTACATGTTTACAGCAGTATATCTCACAGTGATAGTGTGATATTAGTTCCATCATTCTACTTCTACATCAGGGAAGTTGGATGGGGAAAGAACAGGTTGTTTTAGCCACCTTCCAGTTGTATCTGGAGAACATAGGGGGTTGTAGTCTCCTTCTGGTTGTAGCCAAAGAATTGGGGAGTTGTAGCTTCCCTCAGGTTGTAGCCTAAGAAATTAGGAGGGTGGAGCCTCCTTCCAGTTGGATCTAGAAAACAATGGAAGTTGGTGCTTCCAATGAATGTAATTCTTAAATACATATAAGAAAAAACATTATGTGGTTTTCTCCCGCTTTGGATTTCCACGTAAAACATTGGTGTACTGTGTATGTGTATGATTTCTCATTTTTTCATTGTTTATTTAGTCTGCAAATATTGGATGATAATGCTACATTGATATAACACTTTCATTTTATTGTGAAAAATGATTAAATTGCTCTATTATTGATTCACCCCCCCTCTCAGTAATCCACCAATTGGTTTCAGAGCCAGTTCCTTCAGAAAATAGTTTAACCACTCGACGAAGATGATGGATTATTCTGAGAATGGCGTACCAATGTTTAATGGTTAGAATGGTTTTAAGTATGAGATGTGGAGTAGAAGGAAGAAATTATTTTTACAGGCACAGGGACATTATATTTGGCAATTAATTGTTATAGGATATGATAACTCAGAAAGGGAAAAGACTGTAGCCAAGAAGGAATTGAAGAAGAATAAAAAAATAGCGATGGATTTCATCTAGAAAGGATTACCTAATATGGTAAGATAAAAGGTTGGTAAATGTTCATTAGCCAAATAAATTTGGGATAATTTACATGGCATATATTATTCACCCATCGTAGATTCATAAAATGCCAAAGAAGATGCAAATACAGATCAAGAAGAATTGTGTTCACCATGTCAAACAGATTCAGAAGATGAAGAGTACATAATCACCAGAGAATTGATTAGTTATTTAGATGAAATAAGAGAAGAAAACAAGTCACTCAAGAAAGAATTGATGAAACAAAAGGAAAGTGTTCACATTTTTTAATAATCCCAACATGTCATCAAGAACTTTAGAACTTAGTGTTGGGCTCTAAAGATGTCCTAAAAACAACCTTAGTCTGACATTAATTTTATCAACCGAGGATTTATCTTTTCTTTCAAGAGTGTCAGCAAAGTCTATGCAGATACTCATAGAGGTTTAAATCGTGTAGATAGTTCAGCTACAAAAAATCTGAGTCTATCTAAATTACTTCAATAATTAAGTTCTTCATGAATTAACTACAAACTCTGAAACTAATAGCTTGATCAACAGAAATATATTCTGAACAATAACACACCATGAATCAAAGCATCAATCAATTTACCAAATTCATTTATCTATATAACAAGTTAGTCTATGAAAACACTTAATGAATCAATATCTCAATGATTAATTAATATGTTGGAAAGGAACATCAATCTACTGAATATTTAAGAAGGAACAACAATTGTGAATTAAATGAAAGGAATAACAAATGCGAATTTAAATGAAAGGAATTCACAAGCGATAAATTGACAACAAATGGAAATGGAACAACAATCGATACTCTCCAAATGGAACATGTACTCTCTGCAAATGGAGAAACATAACCAATTTATAAAAGAATGAACATGGTAACAAGTCTATCTTAACTGTTGAAAGGAATATCATATCACAAAACTATAACATAATTGATAAGATTACAAATGTGACAGTAGCTCCTGTCAACTGGGCCCACGGTCTTCAGAAGATCCTGCTACGAAAAAATCGGTACACAAAAATGGATAAAACTCTTGAAGATTTCATTAATTACATAATTGATAAGTCATTTACAATGGGATTGTTGTACAGAGTGTCAACAATTAAGATATTTGAATTCTTTGTTATCTCTCTATCATTCACTATTATTTATATATTACAATGAGATAAGTAAATTAAGCTATCCTGAGGATCGAAATATCCTCAGGATTGCTTTTACTATTTATGAAGATTGCAAGATAAAAAGTCAATCTTCCTTTGAACCGTTTTGTGCCTGATTTCGTCGATCTTTAATGGCCTGTGCATATTCATGATCTTCTTAATTATCTTTAGTTAACAACAATTGTCCATTTTTGCATAAAATCAAAACAATTCAAACCAAAGTTCAGAAAATATCTAATATCATTTAATATTATTTCCTAATAGATTTTAACCATTTTCTTCCTTAATTACTTCAAATTAATAGAAAAGTCAACAAAGAGTATATCACAAACCAAAGTAACTAGGAGAATATTTATACATTTTTCTCAACCCAACATACCCCCATCTTACCTTTTTGCATGTCCTCATGCAACAAGAGAATTTATATGCAAAGTAGTGATACTGAAGGGTGGAGAGGTCTTTTCTCTAGGTATCCAGAATCCATGCTTACCTTTAAGCTCTTCAAAAGAAACATCTTCCTTTTTCTTACAAATTTCATAAACACTTTGATAACCCTATGGAGGATACCAAATAATGGGGGGACTGTACCTGCATCCAATCCAAGAAGGCCCTTCTTCCATGATCATTTTGGCATACCTCTCTAACCTGAGAGAAGCTGCTTGAAAAATCCTAAAACCAATTGTTTCCTTGTTCTTGAATTCATTTGAAGAGACACTCCATCTTAATTTGGCAACAAAAAGGGATTCTTCTTTAATTTATCCACAATATTGTAGCCCTGAATGTACAACATGTCTATGGATGCGAGCTAAAGATTCCACAACCTTCTCCCTCTTCATGAATGATCCATGTTGCATAATGGTATCAAAGGGTTTAGAAGGTTCCCCTATGATCCATAGTTCTAGTCCATTCTCTCTTTTCATGAAGACCTTATATTCTTTGGCCCACCTAATTTAATTTTTGGCAAAAGAAAAAAAGGTCCGAAACTAAATATCCCCAGTGATTGGATTGGGGTTCTCATCTTTGTTTTCTTCTAGAATGAAATTGTGAAGATATAGTTCACACAAAAAGTATTGTACTACATCCTCTTGTTCTTTAAAAAATGAAACACAATTACAGACAGTGGTAAACTCAGAAGGTGTTCCTGCCCTAATGGATTTTACTTTTAATAACAGATAATGCTCTAATAAAAAAAGGGCATAATTAGTAGCAGGGGCCCTGCAAGATAATATATCGGAATAAATAGAGCACACATTTTTTTATTTTCTCCAAAGATCCATCAAGTTGACCCTGCACCTTATTTACCTTTACTTTAGCTATGCTAAGCTTAGCAAAGGTTTCATTCTTAGTTGCTGACATGGCTCAGAGTTGTTTGACAAATTTCTGATGTTTTTTCATTGTCACCATTTCTTTTCGACATTGGGTTGGGGTTTGTTGGGATTGTTCCAATTCTGCTTCCAACCTTCTAATAGTGGCATCTTGTTTAGGGGAATGAAATACTTCTTCAGTCTGAACAACTATTTTTATTGTTGCTAGAGAATTTGTCTGATTTTCTATTTCAACTGATTCCAAAAGAGCATAAAAATATGTTTTTGTTTCAACAAAATTAGTGTGAATTGCCCTTCTGGGAAGTGGATTTATTCCCTATACTCTATCCCTCTTATATTTCTTCTTATTATGGGATTTTTTAGATTGTTCTAGCTGCTTCTTAAGTTGTCTAATTGTCTCTTTCAATCTTTATTTTTGTTTAATACCTTTATTTTCTTGACTCTCTTCCTCAATGTCTTGTTTTCATGTTACAGTTTTCTGATTCTGTTATTACCATTTTCCGATGTTTCTTTTTGTCTAAGGAGAATTTCAAGGTCTTCCCCACCTTGATCAACTGGTAATTCATTCTCTATATCTTCTGAAGGCTCTTGTTTCTTTAAAGGACTATTCTCCTTGATCTGAGGTTCAATTTGTTTTGTTTCCTTAGGAGATTCCCTCATAGGAGAGGATGGCATCTCCATATCAAGAAGATCAAGGACAAAGTTTGAAGGAGGAGAGGTTGGAGCTTGGGGTTCTTTTGTCTTGTTTGTATCTTTAGTGAGTGATATCCCCAAATTTACCAACACTTGGGCCATATCCTCTTCATAACTTCCAAAAAAATCATCCTGCTATCCTACAGGGATTTCATGTGATGGATCTTTTGTTTGTATAGTTTCCTGAGTGTTTTCAGGTTGTGTTGTCTCTTTATCCTTTCTTGTTTTTACAGAGGAGGTTTCGGGAACATAAATTGTTCTCTTCCTTTTCTTCTTTGATGTTCCTACTTTCATGTTGTGGGTTTCTGCCAACTAAATAAGGTCTGTTTCCATTTTAGGTTGGGAGGTTGGTATTTCTATTTGGGAATTATCTCCCTTTGTCTGGGCTGCCTCAATTCCTTGTGGGGGAATTTCATGGTGGACTTCAAGTTGCTCAATTTGCAGGGGTCTGTCAAGCTTATTTAAGTCCCCCCAAATTATTTTTGTATGATTTAAGGACCCGCCTACTATCAATTTTACTAACCCATGATGACTGATTACATTAGCAGGGTCTTTGGTTTTTTGGGTTCTTCCAGGGAATTCACGCAACATGCTATTAAAAAAGAATGGTAGATTTATCACTAACCATTGTTTTAATACTACCAAAAAATTGAGGTGGCAAGGTATCACCACATCATATCATCTGTATCATGTGATATATATATGCACCATAGTTCCTAACTCCCTCCAGGGTTCAGTAAGAGTAGTGGGGTTGAGGCCTTTTTCCTTTCTTGTTGAATTCCTCCCCTGGTTCTGCAAAGGATTCCATAGCTTCCTTGAGTGTTGTGTATTTACCAGTCCACTGTTTTCTTTCATTTGGAAGGCTTTTTACCTTGGATATAATGGCATCAGTAACTGGTTATTTTTATTCCCTGAATTACTAAGACTCCCCCCTGTATATTTTGGAAGATCGCTAGCGCAACATTTATATTGAATCCATGCAATCTGTTAAAGTATTGTGTCCACCCTAGACGATGTAGAATTTATATTGCTTGATCAGTCACTTGTAGTAATGTAGGATCATGAAGAATTCTTCGACCACCCATATCTTCTGTAAACAAGTCAACACAACTATCATTCCCAACTGCAAAACTAGTTAGACCATCCTGTGAAACAAAATTACTAGAAATGGTAAAAATTACAGAACAACAATGGCATATAGAAATACGAATTTTCCTAATATCTATAATCATTATGGGTTATCAATAATCGTGTGGAATTTCCACCCCCCGATGAATGAAAAGGTCGACCTCAACCGATGGTATGTGTGAACGTAATGATGACGATCAATCAAGTGAGGGATAATTGTTACGCTAGTATCATTGGGAGAAAAACTGTTAATAAATTTCAAAGAAATTTAATATTAATCATGAATGATAAGCACACCCTTTTTGGAAAGTACAAGTCTAAATACCAATATTCAATATGTTAAGGAAGAATATTTCGAGTATTCCTAATATGTTCATGTTTTATAAATATGCCACATGTCATAATTTTGTTACTTTCCCTTGTGTTGAATATAGTAGGAATGATAGCCTCATTTGTAAGAAAGGAAGTCTATGAACAAAATAAAAACTTATCATATTAATATAAACGTCAATACCACAGGAAGAGCCACTGCTACCAGCAAGCGTCCATAGCCTCGACAATGTTTCCTTTTAAACCATAGATGAGATAGTATCCTTAATAAAGAGTTTGTATAGTATTTTTCCAAAAATGCCACTATCATGGTTTGGTAACCAGATAACAACAATGCCACTCACTAGATCGTAACAAAGTGAACAAGTCGGCTCGTGATGAGACCTTTTGTCCTTTGACCCTAAATGCCAAAGGCCATTGCCCTGGTGTGATAGCCATAGTGGGAATGTCAATTATGTTAATATCTTATGATCGTGGTAGGATGGCTCATGATGAGACCCCCTATCCTTTTTGGGATAAGATTATTTTCTTTATTTATTATTAAAAAAAAATTAGGCTTTATTAAGGGATGCTCATCTACTCCTTAAGAGTGTGGGATGGCATAATAAGTGTAATAATTCCAAGTAAAAATGTTCCTTAGACTCCTTATTATGATGTGAAGGCAAATTTTCATTCAAGTATATATATATATATATATATAGGGAAAAGAAACGAATTATGGTAGTTAAAGATTATGAACAATATTAAGATAATTCAGAAAAATCAATCCATAAACATTTTGGTAAGGTATGCTAGATATTCCTCAAAAAGAAAATGACAAATCGTTACCATGATGATCAAAAGTGATGTTGTTGAAAACTAGTTAGTGAATTTCATACCCAAAGGAGTAGCCAAACGTATCAGGAGTAGTCATAAAAACAACACATGTTGTTGATGAAAAACAAAAATCGGTACTTTCAAAGGAAAGGAACAATACCACCAAAAACCGCAAAAAGGAACAACAATTGTTTATTTTGAATGAACAATGCTACCCGAAAAAGGAAAATAAATCATGACAAAGGGAACAATAGTTTTTACGTTCGAATGAATGACACTACCCACAAAGGGAACAACAATTGAAACAAAGGAAACGACAGTTGTTACATTCGAATGAACGACACTATCCACAAAGGGAATGGAAGTTGTTATGTTTGAATGAATGACACTACCCACAAATGGAACAACAATCACAACAAAGGGAATGCCACTTGTTACATTCAAGGAAGATGACGATGATGTTCAAATTTAACCATCTAATTAAGTAATTGGATACCTCCCGCAATTTTTTTTGTTTTAGTGAATCTAGGATTCATTAGTCATCAACTAAATTCATTTAATTTTATGGGTAATTTTATTCAATGATCGGAGGAATACAATATATGTTGGAATATTGGTTGTTTTCATTGATGTCAACCCTAGTCATGGGTTTTGGACCGCAATATTGATGAAGGTATTTGGACATGAAGGACAATGCACATGCATATACAACACCCATGGATGAATAGTATACATCATGTTGTTTCCGGTGGTATGTGGCACATCACATGGATCCTCATGGTTGAGGAGAAATGAATTTTTGAAGATGACAAAGTGAATTGAAGAAGGAAGTACATGTAGGCCCTGAAGATAATTAAAGAAAAGAATTACAAAATATGAAAGTGTCAGGTCGACTCTAATGTTAAAAGGAAGTGACATAAATGGTATAAATAAATATCATTATACATTCATTTGATACACAATTCGAATTTCAAAGGAAATGAAAAGTAAAGGAGGCTGGATTTCAAGGGAAGATGAAGTCTTTTGGTGATGTGTTCTAAGGTATGTTATTTTCAGGTCATCTTACCATTTGTGCTATAACTATTTTTCTAGAACGATTCAGATGGTGAAATTGCTATGCTATTGAGAAGACATATCAAGGTACCTGTAGTAAAAATTTCAGCTCTTGATTTGCTACAATTATGGAGATACACTCTGTGGAAGATAGGGTTTGTGACCAGTCTTGATGCTAGTCAATAAACAGGTGTTCCAGGTAAAACAATCATAACTTATTCATAGAGAATCAAAATTCCGTGGGACAAATTTCATTGGAAATATTACAGACGTTATTTTCTTGTGTGCGGGTTTCAAAATCGGATGTTAAATATTGAGTGCGGGGCATTGTGTACAAGGCTGGTCTCCTGAATAAACCAGAATTGAACAAGGTCTACCATTCTCTCTATAACTTATTTTTAGGGAGGATTCAATGAGTGAAACTTGGATAATTTTCAGAGAATAAGTTGAATACTATTATCTATAGTATCATATTATTCCAAGAATTGAATAATTGTAGAAATTGAAGAAGTCTCAAGAAGCATTATTTGTTGGAGAATAACTCTAAATTACATTAGTTTATACCTAGCTTAGACTACTAGATATTGGTTAATACATTCCATCACACTTTATTTCACTTAATTTGGCCACATAGAGAAGAAGGGCACCTCATCCCTAGATTTTTGGGAAAACCGCTATTTTTAGATCAAGACTCAACTCCTGGTTCTTGATTTTCTTGATTTATTCTTGATTTATTCCAACTACCCCATGAAAAAACTCATCCATTATTGGGGAATGCGCACCTCCCCTTTGAGTGAGATATTTATTCCTTAATTAATGATTTTTTCCATTACTATTATTAGTAACTGTTATTTCGGGTCAGTTAAGTGAGTTGGAACTGCTTCTCTTGTCAGTTAAGTGAGATTAAGTGAGATGATGCGCATCAATTGACTCTTGTGGGAATTAATGAGTGTGTGACATGTGTCTTTAGTGGTCTAGGTCGAACTATGTGGTCTCCCTTATCCTATGACACCTATTTTAGCTTTTTCTATCTTTTTTGACTAGAATTTCTATGTTGGAAATTCTATATATTCACTTCCTCTCTTCCTTTTGAGGTTGGTTGCTCATGTATATTCATTTTTTATTAATATAATTCTCTGATTTATGGAGCAAAAACTTTCTCTCATCTCTTGAATATCAGCAAATTGTATGTGTTCAATTTAACTAGAATTCTAGATCTATGGGGTTTCTATAGGAATTCTACATGGTATCAGAGCTAGATTGAATCTAGTGGATTGTACATGGTTTTATTTGCAGGTATAGATCATCAGGAGGTGCAGAAAGAGGAAATGGATAATCTCTCTTAGCCCACAAAACTTGTTCTAAATCCTTTCAATTACTTCGAATGGAAGACAAAGATCTCTCTACTCCTCCGAAGCAAATGGATTTACAGGGTAACAATGGGAACGGAGAAAGAATTGACTGCTGCAGCGGAGAAGATCAAGTATTTCAATAAATTATATGAAGCAATTGGGCTGATATTCCTATAAATTTATAGAGATATCCTATTTCATTTCAGTGGAGCCACTACTCCCGATGTGGTCTGGACCACATTGGAAGGACTATTCAGCAAGCAGGATGCAATGAGAGTGCATCAACTGGAGAATGAACTCATATCCCTAAGTCCAATTCATTTCAGCAGCCTGCAAGAATTCTTCACCAAGTTCAAATCCCTCCTCATTGAACTTAATGCATGTGGAGTCAATAAAGAGGAAGCTCAGCTCATCCTTTCAATTCTCTCGAAATTAGGCCCTAAATATTTCGTATTTGTATTGTCTTTTCAAGCATCTAAATTGACTCAGGAAACATGGAAAATGCCTCCATTGAATGATTTAATTGCAGCATTGACTCAAGAGAAAGCTAAGTTAGTCCAAATGGGTGCCATCAAGCATTCCAAGAACCATTCGCTTGCGGCTACTGATGCTCCAAAGAGCAGTGGAAAAGACAAGCAAAAAGGAAAGGGTAAATTTATTGAATCGAAGAAGGAGAGATCCTCACAATATTCAGAGAAATCTTCTGAGCCTAAGGGTAAGAAGAAGAAGGAAATACAAATTTTCAGATATTGTTCCAAAGGTTTTCATCCCGAATAAAATTGCATGAGGAAGACTATCAATGAGATGGCTAAGCAATTGCAGCAGCACAATCTCATGGTGCCCGAAAATGCAAAGAAGAAAGATGATAACAGAACGGGAGGGAGAGCACGAGATGGTCATGCTTTAATGGATATCACATCCACTCCATCAGATTGGATACTTGATTCAGGTGCATCGAACCATATGGCTGCATCCAAATATGAATTTTCTTCCATCGAAGAAAGCACCAGATCCCCAATTTACTTGGGAGATGCCACACCCACAAAGGTGTGCAGAGAAGGAATTGTTGATCTTGAAGGGGGATTCTTTACAAATGTGCTTCATGTTCCCTCACTATCCACAAATATTCTCTCAATATATCATATCACTCATTCCAGCTTTGGAAGGAAGGTGGAGTTCACTTCAGACTCCGCAGTGATTACCGACATTTCCATAGGCTCACAGCTTGCACATGGAATTGCATATCACAGTTCTCGTTTGTATTTCTTCTCCCAATTTGTTCCTAAATATATTAGCACTGTATTTCTGTCACAATATAATAATATCAGCAGGTTATGGAATGAAATATTTGGCCATCTAAACTATAATTACTTGCATCAACTCAGTAAGGAAAACATGGTACAAGGATTGCCAGCTATTAAATTCACAAGCGGTGTATGTCAAAGATGCATTCTTGGCAAGCATCCAGAGAAAAAGTTTGACAAAGGGAAGGAAAAGAGAGACTCTTCACCTCTTGGGATGATTCACAGTGACATCATGGGCCCATTCCCACAGCCTTCAATCAGTAAGGCTCGATATGTACTCACCTTCATAGATGATTTCTCTCGCTTTACTTGGGTATTTGTTTTGAAATTAAAATCAGAAGTATTTGAATGCCTTATAGAATTTAAAGCACTTGTTGAGAATGAGTCTAGGTGTAAGATTAATATACTCCATAATGATAATGGGGGGGAGTATGTCAACAAATATGTGCAGAAACTTTGTATTGATGCAGGTATACAACTACAACACATAGTGCCATATACACCACAGCAGAACGGTGTTGCAGAGAGGAAAAATCGGTCCTTAAAAGAGATGGCCAATTGTATGTTAAAGTCGAAATAATTAGCTCCCAAGCTATGAGATGAAGCTATTAATTGTGAAACATACATTCATAACTGAGTTCCTCACAAATCACTCAAATGCACCACTCCTTTTGAATGTTGGACTGGTAAGAAACTGAAAGTGTCGCACTTTCGGATTTTTGGTTCACGAGCATGGGCTCACATTCCGACAGATAAGAGGAAGGATTTGGAGCCTCAAAGTGTTGAATGCATATTTTTTGGATATCTTGAAGGTTTCAAAGGATATATATTACTGGACTCTCACACTGAAAATTTCATTCTAGCTCGAAGTGTGAAGTTTGAAGAAGAATCACTGCATGATTTTTCAGAAGACCCTGTCGAGGAACCGCTTGTTGTCACTGATGAGGAGGAGTCAGAAAATTATTTGAGCACTTCAGAGAAGCCATCAGAGCATCCTTTTGGGTCTGATACAGAGGATGAGGATCAGGTCATGGCTTCTCCAACTCATTTGCCAACTTGGGCAGAGAAAACCCTGCAAGATGCGGGTGAACTAGTCAGTGATCCTGCAGATACAAGAAGGACTAGATCACAGTTTTTTGGGGCTCCTCAAGCCCTAGATGCCACGGAACCATTTCTGCCCATAAATTTCTATATGACACTTGGTTTATATCCACATTCACACTCTGGGGATGCTGGAAACCCACTTTGGGAGGCTGCCATGGATGAAGAGTACTATGCTCTTATGGACAACAACACATGGGACTTGGTTCCACTTCTGAAAGGAAGAAAGATTGTTCGATGTCGATGGATATATCGAAAAAATATTGTTGCATATGGTGAGATCAAAAATTACAAATCTCGACTGGTCGCAAAAGGATACTCACATGTACATGGGATAGACTACACAGAGACACTTGCACCTGTTGCAAAAATGGACTCCATTCGATTAGTTTTGGCCATTTCCACTTCTCGTAGATGGGAAGTTCATCACATGCATTACATACATGAGCTGATTTGTGACAGAGTCATTTCACTGTAGTAATTCCCCACAGAGCAGCAGGTTGTAGACATCTTCACCAAGTCCTTCACTGAAAATAAATTTTCAGAACTGAGAGACATGCTTGGAGTGGTGGAGACAGTTGAGTAGGTCACTTTAGGCCACTAAACATTTTTTTCCTCTTTTGGGGGGGTGGGTTCCCATGAGGTTTTCCCTCTTTTCTCTTTTCATGAGGAGTTCTTTTATGTAATGAGTACCTAAAATGGCCAAGTTGTCAGGACTCAAATTTTTTTTCATTACAATTAGGCTTAAGGGGGGGTGTTGGAGCATAACCCTAACTTACATTAGTTTATACCTAACTTAGAATCCTATATATTGGTTAATACATTCCATCACACTTTATTTCACCTAATTTGGCCACATAGAGAAGAAGGGCGCCTCATCCCTAGATTTTAGGGAAAACTGTTATTTTTAGATCAAGACTCAACTCCGGGTTCTTGATTTTCTTGATTTATTCTTGATTTTCTTGATTTATTCTTGATTTATTCCAAATCCCCCACGAAAAAAATCATCCATTATTTGGGAATGTAAACCTCCTCTTTGAGTGAGAGATTTATTCCTTAATTAATGATTTTTGTTGTTACTATTATTAGTAACTGCTATTTCGGGTCAGTTAAGTGAGTTGGAACTACTTCTCTTGTCAGTTAAGTGAGATTAAGTGAGATAATGTGCATCAATTGAATCTTGTGGGAATTAATGAGTGTGTGACATGTGTCTTTAGTGGTCTAGGTCGAACTATGTGGTCTCCCTTAGTCTATGACACCTATTTTATCTTTTTCTAGCTTTTTTGACTAGAATTTCTATGTTGGAAATTCTATATATTCACCTCCTCTCTTCCTTTTGAGGTTGGTTGCTCATGTATATTCATTTTTTATTAATATAATTCTCTGATTTATGGAGAAAAAACTTTCTCTCATCTCTTGAATATCAACAAATTGTATGTGTTCAATTTAACTACAATTCTAGATCTATCGGGGTTTCTGCAGGAATTCTACATTATCAGGTTCTATGTGATGGTTGGTTGATGGTGATGATTTAATGTGAAGTTTTATTATCTCTCATATATTATTAGGTGGAAGGAAGGGGAAAGGATGGAGAGTTCAACTCTCTCTTGATATTGGAGGATTGTATCTTCCTCTTGGAGGTTTATCCCTCCCTTTACATTTGGAAGCTGTAGCTACCTTTGGAAGTCATTACTTCCCTTGAACAATAAATATTGATTATTTCTCATATATTGTGCATGGTGTATTGTGGTGTATTGGTGTAACTCTTACACTATTGTTCATTTCTCATTGGATATAATTGAATGGTTTAAGTATAATTTTAAAAATGTTTTAAATTATACTTGATACTGATTCACCCCCCTCTCAATATCAACAATTGGTATCAGAGCAGGTTGCCTTCAGAACAGTTTAACCACTAGAAGGAAAATCCTTAGAAGAGATGGATGACCATGAGCACATTTCAAATGGGATTCAAAAATTTGATGGAAGAAATTATGCATACTGGACTGATAGAGTGAAAACTTACCTAATGGATTTGGGAGTAGACATTTGGTACTCAGTTTTAAATGGCTATGTAATCCCAAATAATGCTCCAACCGATCCAAATGAGAAGAATCTTCTGAGTTGTAATTCAAAATCCATACATGTTATTCTAGCAGCATTGGCACCAACCATTGCTAGCAAAGTGATGGGTTGTAGCACTGCTAAGGATGTATGGGATAAACTCAAGAGAATCTATGAAGGTGATCCAAAAGTTAAGCAAGTCAAGCTTCAACGACATAGAGAAGAATTTGAAAATTTGAAGATGAATGAAAAGGAAGATATTGCAACCTATTTTCTTAGAGTTGATGAAGTTTTTAATGCTATCAGAGGATTAGGTGAAGAGATCGATGAATCCTTGGTTGTACAAAAAGTGTTGAGATCACTTCTCTTGAAGTATGATGCTAAGGTCTCCGCCATTGAAGAAACTAGGGACTTGACCAAAATGACAATGGATGAATTGCATGGGTCTCTTATAGCATATGAAATGAGAACAGCTACAGAAAGTGACCAGCCAAACAATGAAGCAACCTTTAAAGCCATAAAGAAGACAAAAGAAAAGGATAACGACCTTGATGAAGAAATAGAAAATTTTGTAAGAAGGTTCCAAAAGGGAAGTGGAAGATACAAAGGTAAGTCTCCTCTCAAATGCTTTAACTGTAGTAGAATAGGACATATTGTTGAAAACTGCTACTATAAAAAGAGAAGTCTCAACAATAAAAAGAGCTTCTACTCCAAGGATGATGACATATCCTCAAATGAGAGTGATGAAGAAGATAATGATGGAGGAGAAGTCCTCTTCATAACCCAATAAACCCTGGATGATGATCACAAGAATTCTAAAGAAGAAGAAATCATTTGTGAAGAAGATTCAGATGAAGAAACCAACCTTGATTCCTTTTGGGGATACAAAGACAATGCAGAGAGTGAACAAGAAGATGATAATCTTGAAAATTTGAAGCATGTTGAAACTGAAAATAGAAACCTTAGAAACACAAACATAATACTAAAAGGTGAATTGATTAGTTGTGAAGAAGAGAATTACAAGCTTGAAAAGACCATTAATAAATTGAAGAAACAATTAGAAGATTATGAGAAACTGGAAGTAGAATTGGATCACACAAAAGGGGAGCTCCTATTGACAACATAAAAGTTGTATAATTTCAAAAAAAGAACTAAAAAATTAGATGAGATCCTTAGCAGTCAAAGATATCCAAATGAAAAGACAGGACTAGGATACAATGATAGTTTGAAGACAAAAAAACAAGAAAAGGAAGTTGAAAATGATGAAACCAACATTCCAGAACAAGTTGAACAACAAGATAGAAGACTAGAATTCAGAAGGAATGAGACATCAAGAAGATCCTCTCCCATAAGGTATGAAAGAAATAATTATGAAGTAAACTATAGAAGAATAGATGGTGAACCCAGATGGACCACACCACAAAGAAGATCACTTACACCCAGTTATCAAAATTTCTTTCTTGGACATTGTTATACTTGTGGAAATTTTAGACACAAGGAAATCAATTGTAGAATCAATGAAAGGAATAACTATGAAAGCTACATGAATGGTGAAAATAGTAGATATGGAAATGTTTCTAGGCCTGTCAACATAAATTATAATCCATTTGACCCATTAATGGATCAAAATATTGTATTTTACAAGTGCAATAATCTTGGTCACAAAGCACAAGATTGTAGAGAGATGAAGGAAGATAATCGTATGCCAAAAGTTTGCATACCAACTGCAACATGGAAAAGGAAAGAAATTCCACACAATGAAAATTTTCGAATAATATTGGTCACTAAGGAATG
>ML783661.1:518116-559499 GCA_009831015.1 Picea engelmannii
ATGAAGTGTAGCCTAGCCTTCCAAGGCTCTTTGATCTGTTCCTTTGAAAGTGGAATTCGAATTTGATGATGTGTGCCAAAAATCCCTATCATTTTGCCCTTGAAAATCACCAAATCTAGTCAAAAAATTCCCTTTTGACCTTCCTCTCCAAGAATGGCCTTTATATTTTGATTTGATAATTCATAACCAGCTTATTGAAGAAGAATTCAAACCATTCAAACCCAAAAAATCCTGATTTGGGTGAAAATTTGGCTATTCTGGCCATGACAGGCTTTCAACAGCTAACTTACCCGAAAATCTGCTCCTTAGCTGCTGAAAGGCGCAGCTTTCAACAACTAACTAGTCATAATTCTGCCTTCTGTGCTGGTGAAAGTGCAGATGTTTTCAAAATCAAATTTATCAGTCATGGAGAGTCTGTTTTGCATGTTTAAATAGTCGATCGACATCTACAAATCCTAATATTTCCAATGGTGCTTTCAGATCTGCATTTGGATCTCAGGAATCTAGTCAAATTTTCCCTACAATATTAGGCATCTTTCCTTCAAAAATGTCGGTGCGTTTTTTTGAGTGCTAACAGATATAATTGAATGGTTTAAGTATAAGTTGAAAAAGGTTTTAAATTATACTTGATATTGATTCACACCCCTCTCAGTATCAACAATATATTGGATGGTTTACGGTGTCATGGATTCATTTTCTATTTACTACAGTTACATCTGTGCATTCTTTTAGTGCAGTCGCTTGAATTTTTACTTCAGAACATGACATATTAATCTCTTGTATAAAACAAGGTTTATATTCGATGGATTTTTCAAAGTGAAAAAAGAGCAATTTGAAGTTTGAATAAGGAACATAAAAGAGTGCTAATTATATTTCATTACAAACATCCTTTCTAGTTTTTATTCTCCAAATCTCTTTATAGTGACTTTCCTAGAAAGTAAAACTTAAAACGTGATCAAATCTTTAAAGAAAAATATATACAATATGTACAGTGCTGAAAAAAAAAACAATTTCATGGAGCTGAAGCTACTAGGTTACCTTCCTAGCCAGCGAAAATATGAACTGTAGGATCATTACTTACTTCTTGGCAAAATGATTCTTTTGAAAGCGGTTGATGGTAGAGTCGCAACCGATGTCCAGTTACCAAAAAAGGAGAACCAGAACCATCGATGGTATCTAAAGTGATAATTCCATTATCATGGACTTCTTTCATTTCAAATGGTCCCAGCCACCTTGTCTGCAATTTCCCAGGAAAATCCTGAAATATGGAATCGTAGAGAAGCTCCCAATCACCTTTCTGGAAGGATTTCTTTTTTATATGCTTTTCATGCCAGCTGGCTCTCTGTTTTTAAATAACAGTTGTTCGTTAAAGGGAAAACAGACGTGCTTCATCTAACTCATTGAGCTATTGTAAGTGTTGTGTGTGTGTCTCTGTAAGATCCATTCCAATTTCCTAGATCATTATTAGAGTCTTGATATCAAATTCAATTGGAAAGATAGGATCTTTTCCAAAGACTAGGTGATAAGGAGAGTAGACAATAGTGTTACACCATGTTGTGTGATAGGCCCATAAGGAATTTGGAAGCTCAGCTGCCCAATTTTGACGGTTTGTTGAAACTGTTTTTGTCAAGATTGCCTCCAAGACTTTATTGGTACTTTCCACTTGTTTGTTTTCCTGTGGGTGGTATAGGGAGGTAACCCTGTGTTTAATGTGATAATTGTGCAAAGTGGACAAGATTTTATGTGCTGTAAATTGTGACCCTCCATCCATGATTACTTCCCTGGGTAATCCATAGTGTACAAATAGTTCAAAGAGAAATTTAATGACTGCTTCCTCATTTGCATTCGACAGGGCCAGTGCTTCTACCCACTTGGTCATATAGTCTGTTGCAACTAGTATATAATCTTTTTGGTTTGATTTTGGGTTGAAGGGGCCAACAAAATCCAGTGCCCATCTCTCGAAAGGTTCCATCACCACTTGTGGTTGTAGGGGAATTTCATTAGATTGTCCTAGTCGGCCCATCCTATGATAGATGTCATAGGATTGGACATACTTCTTTGCATATTTGAATATTGAGGGCCAAAAATAGCCCATATGTAAAACCTTATGCCCAGTTCTACGATATGCAAAATGTCCACCAAAGGGCTCATCATGACACGCCTTCAAGACATCATGAATTTCATCATCTCTGATTCATTTTTGGATCTGAAGATCAGACCCTGTGTGGAAAAGATATCCACCAATCTAGGTGAAACGTGCACTGCGCTAAACGATTTATTTCCTTTCTCTTGATGACAGGTGTGCTGGTAATTTTCTAGCTGCCAGATAATTCGCCACATTTGCGTACCAAGGCATCTTAATAATCACAGTGAACAAGTGTTTGTCTAGAAATTGGTCTTCGACTATCAAAGAGTTATCTGTTTTGGGTACACGAGACAAGAAATATGTAACAAGATTCTCTCTTCTCGGCCGATCCTTAATGGTGATGTTGAATTCCTACAACAAAAACAACCACCGAGTAACCTATCCATTAATAATTGGCTTGTTAGATAAATATCTAATAGCAGAGTGATCAGTATACAAAGCCACTGGATAACCTGTTATATAGTGTCAAAATTTATTAATAGCATGTATAACAGCTAAAAATTCATTTTTCGTTACTGTGTAATTTAATTCGACAGGAGTAAGATTTTTGATAATAAAATCAATAGTGTAAGGTTTCTTGTCTTCTTCCTGTCCAAGAACAACGCTTGTAGCGATATCTGATGCATCTGAACAGATGTGAAATGGTAATTTCCAGTTTGGTTCTCTCAACACTAGTGTTGTTGAAACTAACCTTTTAAGCTCTGCAAATGCAATATCACACTTATCAGGCCACTGAAATTCCACATTACCAGTTAAATAATGTAAAGGTGCAACTATTCTTGAAAATGTTTATATGAATTTGCGATAATATCCTGCACAACCAAGGAAACTACAGACCTCGGTTTGTGTATGAGGTGTAGGAAAATTAAGAATTACCTTTATTTTTGCTGGGTCTACCTTGATTCCATCTGCAAAAACATAGTGTCCTAGTACCACACCTTCGGTCATAATCAGATGACATTTCTCATGCCTCAAACATATCCTAGTAGCAATGCATCATTCCAGTACCTTTTCTAAATTTCTTAAAGCTTGATCAAAGTCAGTTCCATAAGGGGTAAAATCTTCCATGTAAACTTCAAGTCCTTCATTAATTAAATCAGAAAATATGCTTAAAATATCTCTCTGGAATGTAGCTGGAGCATTACATAATCCAAAGGGAAATACTCGATATGCGAAGTTACCCCAAGGACTTGTAAATGTAGTTTTATCCTGGTCTTCCGGAGCAATCTGAATCTTATTATAACCGTTAAATCCATCTAGGAAGGAGAAAAATTGCTTCCCTACTAAAGTATCAAGGACCTAATCAATAAAAGGTAGGGGAGAATGGTCCTTCTGGGTACATTTATTGATTTCTCTATAGTATACACAGATTCACCACTTACCATTCTTTTTAGGGATGATTACTAGTGGAGAGACCCATTGGTTGTGTGAAATAGGATATATGAAATCTACATCCAACACTTTATGTAATTCTTCTTTGGCAATGTCCCTGAGATGAGGGTTTAATCTTTGTTGGGGTTGTCGGATGGGTTAGGAATTTTTTCAATATAGATATGATGTGTACATAGTTGGGGATCAATGCCCTTTATGTCAGGATACTCCCAAGAAAAAGCCTATTGATATTTAGAAAGGATCTGAATCAATTTTTGTTGTTGTTGTTCATTCAAATTGGCGTTAATATTTAGAAATATTCCTGGTGCGATATCAACTGTAACGTTGTTATGGACAGTAGTAGTGGGAATCTGTTGCTCCATCAATTCCTCCAAAGGATCTCCCTGTTATTCATTATCTAAAACAACTTTTAGCATTTAACATGTTGGGTTTCCTATAAAAGTTGGGTTGTTAATGAAGCTATTGATCACATCATCTTCTAGTTGGTTTTTGAGACCAAGAGCTTCTTCTAGTGTGAGAGGAGATCGTAGGTTTTCTTCTGGATATCTAGGTGGTTGCAAATGTTGATGTATGATGGATAGACTTGGTTTAGTTGGAGGATACAAGATAAGGTTCTTTATAGCACTTCCTCTAGAAATTTTCATGTTGCATGTGCAACATCCTATGTATGCATCTATCATTGCTATCCATGGTCGTCCCAATATTAACAAGTGTCCATTTAGTCTACTTCTTGGGTTGATAACTAGGAAATCATCTGGGTACTCCCAAGAGTCGATCAAGATTGTCATGTCTTGTAATGTGTCTACTGCTTTAACCACCGATCTATCAGCCAATTCTAACATAGTTGAAGTAGGTTCGAAGGAGGCGATACTGAGTGTTTACGATTAAAATTGTCAACGAAGTTTTTCCCGCAAAGTGTTGCTAAATCCTATTATTATAAAAAGTAATAAAACTAGTAGGTGGGACCCCCTTGAACTATTGAAGATCGGATCTATTCATTTTTCATGTTATGATGATGTGCGACACAACTTACATGGTTGATGAGATACTATTGTTATTGGTTATGATTTGATCTTATGAAGTGTTGATTCCTAGTGTTACTACAGCCTATGCTATTCATTAATATCATTGCTATATGTTCTTATCACACCTGCACAACAAGCATGTTAGTGAAATTACATGAAGGATAGTTTTGAGAAAGGAAAAAATACTATAACAAATGAAAAGAAAAGGGATCTAATTTTTCAATTTTACTATACTACATGAGAACAATTGGAAAGAAATTAGAAACAATTGAAAAGGGGAAGAATTTAAATCTACTCTATTCACTATACTACATGCATGAAAGACTTAACAAACATTGTTAAATCCTAGCTAACAAGTAAATGGTTATGCAATTGTGATTGAATTATATGTTTAATACGCATAGGGTATGAAATGTTGGTGGTGCATTTGGAAAGGTGATAGTGCTAATGGTTATGCAATTTTGGTTTGATTTATATAATAAGGAATTGGATATATGGTGTGGAGAATGCATTTGGCAAGTAATATGTGCAGATTCTAACACAAAGTTAAATTAATGGTGTTAATTAAGAGCTGGTTGGCATGTACTGATGAGTAAATGAATTGTGGGTGGAGGCAACATGCATTTATTGCACGTCACCTTTACCCCTCCCATTAGCCTCCACCCTAGTCGGGTTATTGTTCGATCTTGCTGCTGTGGTTATGCTCCGGATTCTTAGCAAAGAGGAACCACTTGACCAACTTGCGTTTTAAGGAATTCGATTACAGGTATGTTCATTTTTTTTCCATTCGTTACTTTTCTCTGGTTATGAAATGATTAATAGCTCATGTGTATTGGTTTATGTTTTCCTAAGTATTGCAATTGCTAAATTTTTGTTCTTGAAATGAATGGTTCTTCCTGCCATGATATTGAATTTGTAGAAGTTATTGGTCATCCTGAGTGGTAACTCTTTGTTATCATTTCTGGTTTAGTTGGAGGGTTTTTGTTTGGTCTTGGGTGGATAGCTATCTTCGCACTTTTGTCACTAAATCCAGTCTTTGACTTTTACGGGTTTAATGGTTGAAGTCATTTTACGTCACTGTGTTTTGTTCACTTGGGCATTGGTTGATTGCACCACTAAGGGTCACGAAATGTGGTTCCTGTTCTTCCTTGACCCTATCTTCATCTCTGTGTTGGGATTGTTCACTCGAAGAACATGAGGGTTATACCCTACGTGTGTTAAATAACATTGCCAGGTCGAATTAAAGCTTCACCTTCTGTTGTGTCCCCCTGTCATGGATTTATTACCTGTCTAGGAATGAGTCTCTCTGTATATACATTGTTGGCCTTAGGTTTTCACCATTAAAAGAGTGGCTCTGCTCTCCCTGTGTTGGCTACAGAAAAAACCTTATCCCTCTTGTGTGAATATTGATAGAGAAGACCAGTCTGGCCTCTTGGGTTTACTACTTGGTTATTGTTGGATGGTTGTATAATTGTTGACTAGTTCAAATACAGGCTCACCCAGTTGGTCGTGTGACAGTCATGTTGGTTGGTATATAGTCACTGCCTCTATTATAATAGTGGTAAACCCTACATTGTCAATTGCACTTTCAAAGTACACACAGTTTCTCTCTTTATAACTCAATATTGTTTAATGGAAAGGGCCATTGCCCTAATTCAAATTGATGTGTGGGTATCTATGGTTGTCACAACTTGTTAGGTCAATTGATTTTATGACAGTGATGAATTGGTTGGTTGATACACAGTCACTAGTATTTCTTCACTAAGGATTGTTTAGATGGAATTGGTTACAAATTCTTGATGTTTCTCATACTTGTTGCATTGTGTGTATGGTGTTTTCTCACAATGAAATAATGGTCATGGTAACTGTGGTTTTCTTTTGAGGCCGAATGATTATTGAACTGGATGACTGTAGAAACTATATCCACCATATCCTTATGATTGTTCGATTGTATAAGCCTGATTTTTCACAACGTAGTTGATTGCAGTTGGACTAAATCGAAGAAATATCATATTAGATTGATAGCTCAACTCGATGCGTTGCGTTATTGCTGTGACTGTACGTTTGGTTTTGTAAAATGGAGATGTTGCATCATGGTGTTTTGGTGGTTGCGCACTGTGTGTAGTATGGATAGCTTGGTTTTCACACTCAGGGATACCCACATATTTTTAAGAATGTTTATTTTTTGCAATCGATCACTTGTTAAAGAAGGCATGTTGTTGAGGACTATTGGCATAGGGCTAGACCTAAGGTCCAACTCTAACAGTGCACCAACAAGCACTAACTACTGTCCCTTTTGGAAACACCTACGAAGCAAATGCAGTCTCACCCGAAGTAGCTACAGGGGGTTGCAGGACACAGGTCTCTACAACCAAAGGAAATGAAGAGTGTATTTAAAGCAACAACACACAACAACCTAGTTATTCTTTAGCTTCCTTAAACCTATTGCGCTAGTTATGTCTCAGATCTAACACAATATCACAATAGAAGCATAGCAAATGACAAAGAACACATCATCAATCAAACATAACACAAGATATAAGTGGTTCACCCTCTCCCTAGGGCTACGTCCACAAAATTGCGCTTTAAGATATATTAAGATGAAATCATACAGTTCTATCCGTGCTCTTTAGCTAGCAGATATTCTCTCTTCCTCCCTTATCTCTTACTCCCTTCCCTGTGCACCCAGCTGCAAGGTTGATCTTCGCACCCAGTTGAAGATATTACAACACCAGAAGGCTCTCGTACTCGACACTTCTCTCTTACATAGTAGTACTCACTCAATCATACAATAACAATGAATTCTCAACCAACCTAGCACCAAACCATCCCTAGTCCTTTAGACCTTTATTTATACATTACAATAGCTCTCGAAAACCCTTCGGTTAAAACCTAAGTGGAAAAACCTTAGATACCAAAACCCTAGGTCAACTTGACCTGTGTTTTCAGGGCTTTGCCAGCCTATCCTTCCTTCTTTCTCACGTGGTGCTTCAAATCATTTGTTGACATATTATTTTTCTTAATGAGTTTTCCATAATCATGCTTCCTTGTTGATCTATCATCCTTGATATCCTCATCCAACAGATTGCTTTCTCTTACTTCACTCTGTATTTTCTACTCTTTTTCTCACTTCGACCCAGTATCAGTCACTATGTCTTCCACGCAGTTCGCATTTTTCCTTTCCTTCCTTAATATTCTCTTTCTTCCATAATCAAGGGCCAACAGGCCCCCAACACTCACATGTGACTCATCCCGAGTCACTTCAAATCTAAACTTGTTGTTCCATTTCAACTTTAGAATACACAGGGCAACCTGTGCTTTCTTCTCTTTCCTTCCCTTCCTTGTGCAAACTGTCTTTTCCATGTCTAGTACCTAGTTTCAACTGCACCTAGTACCTAGACCCCTTTATTTATGCTTTTACTGAGAGCTTTGAGGCATCTGGTTTTCATAGTACAATTTCAACCGACTCCCATTCACTAATCCTTCCTTCCATTCTCCATTCAGTGTCTTCAACTGCGCAACTCCTCCTTCTGTAACATAGGCAACCTCATATGGCCCAAGCCAATGCCTCTTGAACTTCCTGGATGCTTCATAAACTTACTATATTATATCAATACCATATCTCCTTGATTGAAGGCTCTCTTCTTGATGTGCCTGTCATGGTAGGCCTTTTCTCTTTCTTTCTGAACCTACTGGTGAAATCATGCGATAAATCTGTCTTCTTCCAGTTCACACAACTATGCAAGCCTCTCTTGCACATCGCCAGTGTCATCCATATCTATAAAGGCTGCAATTCTTAGACTAGGAACCAAATATTCCATGGGTACAACTACTTCTAGACCATAGACCAATTTGAAGGGGGTCTGCATGGTCAGATTCTTGCAAGTGGTTCTATAGGCCCATAACACTGTTGGTACTCTCAAATACTAGTTATCCATGTTCACACTACATATCTTCATCAGTGTTGTATCCAAGATCTTATTGAACACTTCAACTGTCCCATTTGATTGTGGATGATAGGGCGTGCTCTTTTGATGGTGAACTTCAAATTCCTGAGTCAGGGATTCAATAGTATTATTGATAAAATGTGTGCCTTGGTCGCTCATAAGGATCTTTTGGCATCCAAACCTAGTTATGATATTATCAAATATGAAGTGCACAATTGTAGTTTCACTATAGTCCTTAACTTCTCTTGCTTCTTCCCATCTGGTCAAATACTTTGTTGCAGTGATTATGTATCTAGCTCTTGTGTGCTTCCCTAGTGGGTTGATAGGTCCCATGAAGTCAATGGTCCATTTCTCAAATGCTTGTAAGGTTAGCTAAGGTGCTAAGGGCATCTCGTCTCTTCTAGATGGATTCCCAAATCTTTGGCATACATCATAGGCCTTATAGTATTCCTTATCATCTTTGTGTAGAGTAGGCCACCAAAGGCCAACCCTAAGAATACTCTGCATTGTTTCTTTCCCTGCGTAATGTCCTCCTGCGATGCCTTCGTGTGATTATTCAAGGATTAGTGGCATTTATGCCTCCATAACACACCTTCTCAGTATCTCATCAGGTCCCATATTGTATAGATGTGCAACTATAAGTGAAAAGTCTGTAGCGCACACTACAAACTGTTTCTTCCAAGTGATTGTATATTTACTAGGTGCCATTCCTGTGGACATAAACTATATTATTTCCGTGAAGTGATCATCAACCTTCCTGATGGATAGAAGTTGTGCATCTGGTAGTGTATCCTCCAGATTAGTAGGTTTCTCCCCATGCTCTAGTCTAGACAAATGATCAAGGCCCTTATTCATTCTCCCTGGCTTAACCACGATCTCGAAATCATATTCCTGAAATAACAGAAGCCATCTGCATAATTTCCCCCCCAACACTGGCTTGTTGAATAGGTATTTCAGTGCAGAGTGATCAATGAACATCTTGAAGTGTCCTCCCCGCAAATAATGACGAAACTTTTGCAGCACGTACACCATGGATAAACCTTCCCTTTCAGTGGTGGTGTAATTTATCTCAGCTAAAGATAGTTTCCTGCTAGCAAAGGCTAATGGATGGTCGATGTCTCCTTATCTTGGTTGTGCTAACACTGATCCTAAGGCAATGGAGGATGCATCAACATGTACATGAAAGTCCTTGCTCAAATCTAGAAAAACTAGAATAGGCACAATAACCATTTTCTATTTCAGTGTGTCAAAGCTCTACTGGCATTCGTCTATCCATTGAAAATGACAATGTTTTTTCAAAATCTTCTCCATGGTTTTTGTTATCTGTGCATACCCCTTGATGAACCTCATGTAGTATATTGTATGTCCTAGTGCAGTGCGCAGTTGTATTACTCAAGTAGGGGGAGGTAGATCAACAATAATGGCGATCTTGGAGGGATCCACCAGCAACCCCTGCTTGCATACAATATGTCCTAGAAAAACTCCAAAAGGTGATTAAAATATGCACTTCTTCAGATTCAGGGAAATTTGGCATTGCCTGCACTTATCCAACATTAGCCTTAAACATTCAATGTGATCTTTTAATAAGATAAACACAGTCCAATCATCAAAATAGGCTTCTAAATTTTTATGTAAAAACTCTTTGAATGCTTCAACCACCACCCTGGAAAACATGGTTGCTACTTTATTTAATCCAAATGACATCATTGTATACTGGTAAGATCCCCATTCTATTGAAAATGTGGTCTTATGTCGATATTCTTTGGCAATCCTGATCTAATGGTATCCTGAAAATCCATCTGTGAAGGAGTAGACCTCCTGTCCTCCAACATTATCTAACACTTCGTCTGTGAACAGTGTAGGGAAGGGGTCATGTAAGCATGCATCGTTCAACTTCATCAAGTCCACACAGATTCATATCTCTCTCATTTTCTTGTCTTGGACCACCATAAGGCTGATCCATTATGACTCTTCGACTGGTTCTATTATTCCTTCTTCCATCATTCTATCAAGCTCAATCTTGACTTTCTCCTTATACTTGGGGTTCAATCTGTAGGGTCTCTGCTTTATTGGCCTTGCATCTGGTTTTAAGGGAATTTTCATCTCCCCCATGGGTCCTTTAATACCCTTCATATCTATGAATTTTGTTGGAAAAAGGTCTTGATATTCATGCAGCAACTCTGTGATCTTGTCAATAGTGGCCTCATCCCAGTAATATCGAACATTATCAAGCTTCAGTGTTTTCTCTGTTCCTATATTAACTTTCTGTATTTTAATGGGCTTCCCAATAAAAGGCAGTTTGAATCCTGGTCCTTCTACATCTCTTTGCCTTCTATTTCTGCGATGTTCACATTCCTAGGATCATCGTTGTCATCAACATTGATGTTGCAACAACCTTGCAAGCTCTGAAGAGGCGCAATCCATTCATCCTCTTCTTTCTCCTCAAGGAGGTTAGGTGCCTCCTAAAACAATTTTTGTCTGACAACTTGTAAATCTTGATCTATCGTAGGGTACTGACTTTCAAACAAGAATGTAGCTACAAATTTTTGTGTCATACCTTCCCAAGTTGTATTGATGAGGCACAGTTCATCTTGTAGGTAACAATTAATAGGTGTGGTGTCCAGAGTGTTAATAAATTTGTGCACCCAATTCTCTTGAGGAATGTTGCTCCAAGCCTCCTCGCAACTGTGCACATGGTCTCTCAAACAACTTTGACCTGTATACCGAACTTCACATCCTACGATGTTGTCTAAAAATTCTGTTGTCATCAAAGTGTGACATTGCACCCATTCTGTGATTCTCTTCTTATGCACTCCCCACCATCTTACTGGAGTTTCTTTCAAATCTTTGTCCAGTGCCAACAACCTCTGTTGTGGTGGTACAACTTCTTCAAAATCCAACAAGAAATTTTCCAAGTGATTTAAACTATCAAAGGTGGGAAAATTACATATTGTTGTGTCAATCCAATGAACTTCTCTGGTCAATTTGGCGCATCTCCGTGCAGAAAATTCATACATCTTATTCTGTCAGTTCTCCAATGCTTCTTCTAAATATGATGAGCATGCACTCTCACTTTGCCAGCTTAAATACCCATCTGTTGTAGGATTAATGTAGTCGTGTTGTCTGGTTGTCAACTTTTAGATGTTTTCTAATTCATATGAGAGGTCTTATTCTATGATGGGATCTGTGTATCTGGGACCTTCATCAGGGTCGAAAGGTGCAATGACCCTAAGACCATCTCCTTCAAATTTCATTCTTCTTTTCATTAAATCAACCACAGTGGAATTATTGAAAGCCCAATCGATTCCTAATAGCCCAGGATAAGGACAACTATCATCAACTATCTCAATTAATTCAAAATATGCAAATGTCCTCGCCCCGTCGATGTCCACAGGGACATACTCTAGCCTTCCAAAGGTGATTATTGCCTTCTTATTATCCATCCTAAGCCTGATAGGGGAATATATCAACCTAATTTTTCCCATCAGTTCCCAGGTCTACTTCGTCACGACATTGACTTCTGACCCTAAGTCAAGGACCACATAGTCTATATTGTACTCTCCAATATGAGCATTAAGGTTTAGTTATTTATTTGTCCTTCTCTTCTTGGATAGTTGATGTAATTCTTTATTCAGCAAAGGATCTACCCTTCCTATCTCATACTATCTAACCAAATTTTGTAGTTCTTGTATGGCTCTTTCAACTTAAATCAACTCAATAAACGTATACAAGAAACTGACAAGTTTACTCACCTCTTTTCCATCTCTGGGTGAAGTAGACTATTCAAATACCATAGGAATTCCATATTCTCTTACTTCTGGTCAAACCTTTGGTGAAGAAGCATGATCTCTTCTAAATTCCTTTCTTGCTTCCTCAAATATCTACTTCTCTTTCCTTGGGTCAAATTCTTGTGGCTTCTCTCCAACTTTCCTGACTCCTAATTCTTTTGTAGTATTTCCTTGGATCCCTCTGTCTTCTCCTGTAACAGCACCTCCTCTAGTGATAACAACAACTCTGGGATCTACTCCGCGAGGTTCTTCCTTGATCATTTGTATTTGTTGGTTTCCTCCTCATTTCTCCTAAAGCTTAGCCAACAATGTTGGACATTCCTCAATAACATGCTCGAATGAGTTGCAGTAGCTCCAAGTGGTACAAGGGTTCTGACAGTCTCTTTCCAAGTGTCTTGGTTGTGCGCAGTTATAACAAATGATCTATCCTCGACCTTGACCCATACCTCCTCCTCTTCATCTTCCTCTGAATCCACCGCGAGGGTTGAAGTTTCCTCTTCCTGGGGAATTATACTATGTAGTGCCTCCTTCTTTTTGTACTTCACCCTGAATTTTGTATATATCCCTTCACCTTTCATGCATGAGATCGTAAGCCCTACAATCCCTGTCATCATGCCCCACCAGCTTACAGAACGTTCAATACATATTTGTGGGTGTTTGGACATACTTTTTCAAATAGTAACATTCACCAGAGCAATGTCGATTTCTACATACCTCGCACCAAGGTAGGGTAACTTGTTTCAAAGGGATCGGAGATCTAGAGGCCAAATACTCATGGAATAGGGGGTAGTTCTCCTTGTCATGGCCTTCTGATTTTCATCTGATGCACTAGATGTCTTCTTTTTTATATTTTCCCTTCTCTTCCTTCATATCTTCGACCTGCAGTGATAAACTAGTTAGTTGACTCAAGATTTGACTCGTACCTGAGCTAGATTATCCCATAGGGGTTTATTCTAACTTTATGGTGATCTCCAAAGCCTCAGCCTGTGAAGAAATATTCTGTTGCATCAGAGAGACTCTGATGTGTGGAAAGAGGGAAACAATGAACCATTCCTTGTTATTCTCATCTGGGATCTGAGAACTCAAATGGCCTGTCAAGGTCTTAAATCTCTGATCAAACTCCCACACAGGTTTAGTTGTTCTCTCCTTGATTTATTTTATTTTTGTAATGCATTGCAACTCCGACTTGGGTTTCTTGAATTATGCAATCAATGCAGTCTTGATCTGGTTCAGCAGTTTGGGATGGGCAACTACTTGGAAAATCTTCATGTACCAGCTCAGTGCATGATCTCTTAGGGTAGTGTTGAACTGAGTGCATTTGACAGCTTCATCGGTGATATTATTAATACTCCATACAACTTCACATAGGAACCAGTGTTGCTCAGGATCTTCAAATCCATCTCCCCTAAAGGTGGGTAACCTCATATCGTCTTCCATAGATCTTCCTAGGTTTCCTGACTAAGTGTGTGATGAACCACTTGTACTAGTTCTCTGAGTGCTCTGATAAATAAGGTTACTCTAGTTACTTAATGCAGTTGAAACAACAAGAGGAGTAATAGTACTTACTTCAATAGTTGGCATGGCTCCTAAAGTTTTTGTCTCTTCTCGATGAGGTTCTTCAACCTTCTCTTCTCTTGGTCCAATGAATCCCAATTGTTCTTCGCTGAGTAGCTCTTCCTCTTCTCCACTATAGAATCCTTATTCATGTAGAAGAGGTTCTTGATCTCGCTTAAACAAGTTCGCCAAAGGAACTTCTCTGAATATCCTTCCATTGTGCATATGTATGATCTCTGTGTTATTTTCTCTTTCTGAATTCTTGAACATTATCTCTTTTGATCTGACCCACTACTGTATCTTCAAGATGTTCTTCTCATGCAATAACATCTTGATTTTCAACTTCAAAAAGTGCAAAACTTTTCCTCTAGGTCCCTTAAAGAAATATCTCTTCGCTTGGCTATATGACTCTACTCTATCAACAACAAACTCGGTGATATACCCTCCAATGGTAATATCAAACTAGTGATATACTGCTCTTGACATGGTTTTATCAACTCTCTTGACCTTTTTGATCAACGCTGATGTCCAAACCAAAGGTCGTTTATATATGATCTCAAAATGGGTATCTTCTAATCTGGCTAACCACTCGTATAGATCCTTATGAATCCATCCAAAGAAAATCTCATGTATATCAATAAAGATATACCTTCCTAACCAATCCTATGTGCTAATATTAGGGTTCTTATTCTCATCTTCAGCAAAGTCCTTTTCTTGATCTTCTATCCACTTCTAAATCTCTGTCTTCGATGGAAACCAATTTGACATTCCCTCAAGAATATCTCTGTCTCGACAACAGAACCATTTGTTGGAACAAGGGAAAACCCAGGGTTCATCTCTAAGAACGCACCAACAAGCCCTAACTACTATCCCTTTTGGAAACACCTGTGAAGTAGATGTAGTCTCACTTGAAGTAGCTATAGGGGGTTGCAGGACACAGGTGTCTACAACCAGAGGAAATGCAAAGTGGATTTAAAGCAACAACACACAACAACCTAGTTATTCTTTAGCTTCCTTAAACCTACTGTGCTATTTATGTCTCAGATCTAACACAACATCACAATAGCAGTATATCAAATGACAGAGAACACAACATAAATCACACATAACACAAGATATACATGGTTCACCCTCTCTCTAGGGATACATCCACAAAACTGCACTTTATGATATATTAAGATGAAAGCATATAGTTCTATTTGCACTCTTTCGCTAGCATATCTTCTCTCTTCTTCCCTTCCCTGCGCACCCAGCTACAAGGTTGATATTCACACCCAGCTGAAGATCTTACAACATCATAAGGCTCTCGCACTCAACACTCCTCTCTTACACAGTAGTTCTCACTCAATCATATAATAACAATGAATTCTCAACCAACCTAGCACCAACCCATCCCAGGTCTTTTAGACCTTTATTTATACATTACAATAGATCTTGAAAACCCTTAAGTTAAAACCTAAGTGTCAAAAACCTATATACCAAAACCCTAGGTGTCTAAAACCCTAGGTCAACTTGACTTGCGTTTTCAGGGCTTCGCCAGCCTGTCCTTCCTTCTTTCTCACGCAATGCTCCAAAGCATCTGTTGACATCTTCTTTCGCTTAATGAATTTTCCACGATCCCTCTTTCTTGTTGATATGTCATCCTCGAGATCCTCACCCAACTTCTTTCTTTCTCTTACTTTGCTCCTTCTTTTCTACTCTTTTTCTCGCTTCGACCCAGTATCAGTCACTGAGTCATCCGTGCAGTTCACATTTTTCCTTTTCTTCCTTAATATTCGCTTGCTTCCATAACCAAGGGAAAACAAGGACAGTCGTGTTGGATTAATGGCCCAACTTTTAAAAGTCACATTGAATTGGGCTTGCACAATGATAAAGTTACACTTGCATGATTGAATTATTCTGCACATAGCTTGTTTGGAGTGGTAGTTGTTGTATGTCTGTTTAAATGTCAATTCGGGTGTTGCAATTTGATCTTGATTATTGGGTTTGCTTCCTCTATATATGTTAATGAATATCATTGCATTTAAATAACAGGCTCGATTGCAATGATAGTGTGACTGGATTGTTAATTTTGGAAACAGGACTTTGAGTATAATTGTTGATTGAAGTAAGGTATGGGCAATGGTGGATCTTGATGGGTTACAGAGTGGAAATGGTTACTATTCGAAAATTGTTATAAGATGCAAAGTATGTCAATGAAAGAAACATAACCCCTTACAAATTGTGTGGAATCCATATGGTCTTGGCCCTGTATTGGATATTTGATTATGAGAAGTGAACTAGTTAAATGCACATAAGTTATTATTGGGTCAAAATTGTTGATGGTTGATCCATCTCTTTTCGCAACATGTTTTATGGATCACTTAATTAATTTCATGAAAAATAATCATATTTCTTCCTTTCCATGATTTCATTTTTCGCTAATTACAAATCCCATCACCTTCCCATTTCATTTTTCCACTCCCTATTCTGAGATTGATTACAGTCAAGAGAATTTCGGTGTTAAGGTAGTTGAAAGTGATAGTGTCTTGTGTGGATTACAATGATGTTTTATTGGTTGTTTTTCAGTTGATTGTTGTTGTCATTGAGCAGTTACCATGTTGTTTTCCCCCTTCATTATATCATATTTTTTCTCAATACAAACTCCTCACATATCCCGAAACCCTTTTTCACTCCTTTCTCATTGATTAATAGTAAAACAATTTGTATGGATTGGATTGCATGAGTCTGATACATTGCTGAGCCAAATATATTTCATATTTTTAAGAGTTGCCATGTATGGTTATTTAAAAGACTATTTGCTAATCGATCACGCATGCAGGATGAGCTTTTTTAGTCAAGGTAGCCATGGCTGAGGAAACAAAGGTAGAGGTAATTCGAACTGAGGCCCAAGAAGGCCCAGGTTCTCCATACATTTTGACGTTGATTCACAATAACTTGGCTAATTGTTTCATGTCGTATTCTTCAATTGGATTGGGCAGGGAATAGTCCAACCTAGGCCTGAAAGGCCTCCTTTCCAAGCCCCCGGTATCCCTGTACCTCCCCATGTCTCATTACAGCTCGAGGTCCCTAAAAATGATGGATGGCAGTATATTGTCCACCCGACAGTCTCCCAACATCGTGGCTGGCCCAACTTGTCATTGCCTGCTCCTTCACCTGTTAACCCCATTTACCAAGATTCCCTTGACCACGCGTCAGTGAAATCCTCACATGCTAGCAAGAGATTGAAAATTGAGGCCCATCATGCCCTTGATAAAAGAAAATCCATTGCTTCCCCTTCCTCACCCTCCAATGGCTCTGACAAATTTGTGTCTTCCCAGATGCATTTGAGGGATGATTGTTCCCACGTGATCAACAATATTAGGCCTAAAGGCTCTGCACAACCAAAGGAAACCTTAGGAAAATAAGGAGGTGACAACAACAACCAAGGAAGGGTTGCATCGCAGACCAAGAAATATGGATTTTGAGTTTTTATTTTATCTGTTGTTTTATGACAGTTGACTTCATGGATCTTTGAACACCATGTTTTATTTTGGATATATGAGTATTATTTTTGAAATTATTTCAAATCTCATGAGCTAAAATTGCCAAAAGTGAATATGTTGATGGGAGACACAAGGAGGTGTGTTTTGCTTAACTAATGGTTATGTTAGGATTGTTATGATCGTTATGAACTAAAGGGAGTCACAAGGGGTCCCACCTACTATTTATTATTTATTTAAGGCCCTTATTATAATTATTACTCTTCCCCCTAACTAAAGTTAATTGAGTCTTTTAATTAACTTAACTAATGAGTTGGTTCAACTACTTCAACCAATTTTAATTTGTTAAAAGAAAAAGGAAAGGGAGGAACAAGAGAGGGATAGAAGTTGAAGCATACTAAGGTTTTCTCTTTGAGTTTATGTTGAGATATTTCAGTTTTCATTCATTGATGTATTCATCACAAGCCTAATTATCTTTTATGATAACAGGGTCTTATTGTGGACAATAATATTTAGGGTTGAATCACATCATTCAGACACTTGTTTTTTTCAGAGGTGTTGATCTATCTTTGATAGTCTGTGTAGACTTGTCTGTTTGTGAATTTGTTTTCATGACTGACAAATAATATTGTGCAGAGTCGAGTGGATAGCAATCTGTGGCAAGCTAATCTAGCTTTTAGAGTTTAGTTTTGGTTTTGTGTCAGAGGTCCTTTTGTATGTTCCATTGGGGATGTCTAAGTTTGACTTTGGTCCAAAATTTCTGCATGAGATTTTGTAAAGAAAATTATTCTTTGGTGAATTTGAAGGAAATAAAGGATTTCTTTATGTCTCATCTGTCTTGATTATCATCTTGGTGACTTTTCTTCTATCTTTAAATTCATTTCAGCAACTGATATGTTCAAAAAATTATATAAAAAGTGAATTTCCAACAAGTTTTTTGTTGATAAAATACTATCCTAAGCACTCTTAATTAATACTTGTGAGTTAGGATGTTATTTTTGTTGGCTATAAACATAGGGTGATATTCCTGTCTATTTTTCTTTAGCCAAGCAGAATCTGAAAATTCTTGAGTAAGATCATTTCATATCCTTTCCTTAACTTTTATTTGGCGACCATACTGAGGAGATCTTTGATATCTCTCCGGTTAATTTTTATATTCGAATTTTCATCGATACATCTTTCTTTTCTGAAATCCCTTCTTTGACTATTTTGCTATTAATGATTGTTCCTATTGCAAGGCAGCCCAATCTTGAAAACGGTCTCCAAGACCAGACCAAAATTTCTTTGAACTTGTTTCATACTATTTTAGACACTGTCATGAACCGTGTTGAGCTTAACCGTTCTTGGGCAGTAATTGAACAAGATATTAGTGTTCAAGAATAATTGGAATCTAGACGTAGGTAGCCTAGAAATTGGCAGTAACCTTTTGTTTCTTCACTTTTGGCCTTTCTTTCATGTCCTTAGATTCTCGTGCTTCTAGAAGAAGAAGAGGCTTGTCACCTGAAATCATTCCTATTGCTGAAATAGGAAGAAGAAACTTAGTGTTATCTATCCAACAAAGTTATCTAAGGAGGACTTTATCTGATTCATCCATCTCGTCTTTCTTTCCCTCACCTATCACCCACATGATGGAATCCAATGGAGGCTCTGGTGACACTGGAAGTGCTTCATCTTATCAATTTTAATCGTCATCAGTGATTGGTAGCTTATATAGCCACCATATCCCTGTCCAATATACCACAAATCCCACCAAAGTCATAAAAAAGTATGGACTTTTTCAGTTCGAAGAAGACACCACAACCACACCATGGAATGTGTCCTCCCTTCTTAACCTAACACCTGCTACTCATCCACTTCCAAAGTTTAAAGAGAACATACCTAAGTTTTTGTGGAATAATATTGTAAGTACCAATCCACACCTAGTATCATTTTCTAATACGTGTCATAACATAGGGGCCAACAACAATGACACCTGCATGTGCTTGTTCGTCAATTCCTTGTAAGGAAAGGTTGTGGCTGACTTCTTTGACCTTAATCCTAAGATCCTATGTACTTGGGAGGAGTTAACCTATTGGTTCTGATCCACTTATGGGAAATCCAAAATCCCTGTCGAGAAGTTAAGGGAATACAATAACATCACTTATAAAGATGGTGACACCATCTATTCTTTCAACTTGCATTTCACCAAGTTGTACTATCAAATCCACAAATGTATCTGCCCTCAAAACCAAGCCGCTTTTATGCATTACTATAATGCACTACCTTCTCCCTACCATCATAGGCTTGAGAAAAAATCCACTGATAATCTCGGTTCCGCTCTCCATACTTGCTCAGAGTATGAAGAACATCTTGAAAGAACTGGTCTTCCCTAGGGAGAATCAGTTAGACAGACAGACATGTCCTCTCTCTTACAACTAGTACAAGATATGAACAATCGTATGATAGAATTTGAGAGGAAGGGTACTGTCTCCCCTCTCACCCCTGGAGCTTCATCCTCTTCTACACCCCCCTTTAGAAATCTAGTTGAAAAACATTTTCAGCCTAAGGCTATCCTGCCTCGGATTTGGTGTAATGTTTGCAAGGAGCACCATGAAGAAACCACATGTGAGGTAAATAAGAGTGCCAGAGATAAGATCTTTGTTAAGAGACCAAAAGCTACTATCGTTGTCCTAGAATTTGTAGAGCCATATGATGTCATGGTTATTAATACTAGGAACAAAGCCTATGCTCCCAAGGATACATTTGACCCTCCTCACAGTTATTCTATCCCGATCTCATCCTCAACTGCTGCTACGCCCCAGGTTCCTAAAATTCCTTAGAGTCAAAGAATCAATCCCCCTCTTCCCTCTTCTAAATACAAAATCTTGAATCAATTGGAAAACATCAAATAAGACGCAACACTCCTAGACATGGTTGTTCTCCCTGAACAATAGATGCATCTGAAACAATTCATGGAAGGAAAATCTTCTGTTGTAGCCAATCTTTCTAAAGAGATAAACGAAGAGGATTCTTCTGTAAATAAAGTAGGTGTACATACCTTTAGATACCCTATAAAAAAAACCACTTTTATATTTATGTAAATATCATGGATAAGATTGCCCATTGTTGCCTCATTGATGGTTGTTCAAGCCCAAGTGTCATGTGGAATATTATTATGGAATATCTAGGCTTGTCTTGTAAAAACGGAAATGCCAGAAGCATGCTCTCCTATAATAGTCTACAACAAAAAACCATAGGCGAGATTAAGGATGTAACCCTAGTTTTATGCGCTCATCCTGAGATAAGGACAACCCTCAACATTCAGGTAATTGATATTCCTATAAGAAACTACTCAATTATCTTAGGGAGAGATTGGAAGGCCTTAACAGGTGGATACCTCTCTCTCGACGTGACACATTTATCCGCTCCTCAAAATGGCAAAAATATTATATTCCTTAGAGAGGGAAGAATTTCACCCTACATAGAGAATGTTCTGAAATCTAGCGTAAAGTATATCGAAGAAGACCTAGGAGTGTATTCCATCTTTGTTGAAGAAGATAATATTCCTTTGAAAAAAATTGATTTAGATGATGATATATGGCATATGCACTTTGATGGTTCATTCTCTAGTGAAGGTAATGGGGCTGGTATTATCTTGGTTTCCTCTGCAGGAAAAATTCATAATCTGTCATACAGGTTGGAGTTTGCTTGTACAAAAAATGTTGTTGGATTCAAAGATTTATTATTAGGCATTGAGAATGCCCTTAATCTTGGTTGTAGTCACCTTTCAGTTTTCATAAATTCCAATCTTGTTGTGAACCTGATACATAAGATATGATCTCCTAGCAACAAGTTGATGGAACGATACTCCCAAACTGTTTGGGCACTTGTCTCGAACCTTCTATCACTTGTTGAATTCAATGGTTGATCGGTTAGTTGTCTTTGCAGCCTCTCCAAATCAGAAATTTTTTCCTCATAGGCTCGATTGTGCTTTTCAATCTCTACATTGTCCATGTTTTCCTAAAAATGAAGGATCTTGGGAGGCCATCCCTAACGATGGAAGAATTTGTGTTGTCATTCAAAATGAACCTCTTAAGCCCGAGGAGATTATATCTATAGAAAATAATAAGATTCATGAGGGCTTGAATCCTCTTGAGAGTTCAATTTCTTTGAGTGTTGTAGGCAATAAAGAAAAACAAAAAGAACAGGAGTTACGGAACAAGGTGATTGAAACCATCCTCCTGAACATTAGGACATCTGAACCTTCAATGAATGTTAAAATAAATGTCCAATGTTATGATAAATACGAGATGAGGTTCATCGGGCTACTCGGTGAACCCAAAAAGGTTTTTTCTTGGTTTTATGAGGATGTTCGTGGTTTTGATCCTAGTCTTGTTCAACATATTATGAAACTAGCTAGTAAAAAAAAAGAACTTGTTAACTCTGCACTAGAAGCACCCTTTCGAACGAAATTGAGAAAATTCTTAAGGGATGAAATGTTTTTTTCATCCCACCCTGAATGGGTCTCAATTTGGGAATCGGCCTCGAGGAACACTAATAATATCATAAATTGTATTAGTCTTCGAATTTTCAGGCAAGCAATTATGAGAAATCCCTTTCCCCCTCTCAATATGGAAATGTTTTTGCAACAGGTTGTAGAGTCATAGTTAAGACCCTTACTTGACAGTTTGTTTGGTTACAAGAGAATCAAAGTAAAAGGGGAAAATGTTCACAAAACCATTTTCATTACTAATTGTGATACCAATATACCTTACAAATGTCGGCTTTTTATCTTACTTGATACAGGTACTACTTTTAAAAAACCTATGCACACGACTCTCGATGAATTGGTCAGTATCCATCTCTATCTTGATGATCTAATTGTCCGTGTCAAGGGACTGATAATTACATCAGATTTCCAAGTGATCGGTCCTTTCCAAATTGCTTTTGTCTTGGATACTAAATCTTATATCTTAAAAGATTTACAGGAGCAATTGTTTCCCTACAGTGCTAACAACCCTCCCTTGAAATATTGCAGGAACCAACATGAAAAGTTTTAATGTTGTCTGGATTTTGTTGTATACTAGTATCCTAACTATGGATTCAATTTTTGTTCTTCTTTTATACACTTACAGTACCTTGATTTCTTCCTTCTAAGTTAAGTTTTATTTCCTTGTTTTTTTCAATTGAGTCTTTTACTGTTGTTGTTTTAATTTCTGCATTATTACTTCTGTTGAGATTTTTGTCTTTATCATCTTTTAGTGTTTGGTCAAGATAGAATGTTGGATCAATTTTTCCATAGTGACACTCCTACAAAGCATTGTTAGTCGATAACAATCAAGCTTACACAGCTGTTATGATGTCTCCTCTGAAGGGCCCTTGAAATTGTTACATATTTCCACTGTTGTCTTACAAGGAGTTGGTTATTTCCCACTTCTTCTTTCCATTTCTTCATCCATTGAGATCTTAAGAGAAAGTCTATAATTTTTCCTCCTTGAAAGTTAAGAGCATATTCAAGTTGAATGATTATGCATACAGTGGTAAAAACCCCTCATACTTAACACTTTTCATCAATTATTCCCAAATTCCCGATCATCTTTCCATTAAATCCACTCACTTCCCCCTGTTGCATAATTATTCTGGTTATGTATTCTAAAATAACTGTTCTTAGTCTGTGAAACCATTAGTTATGAGTTCTAAATCTGTTGGAAACAAATTTTCCTGTGGAGTCGCTACTTTGTTGACGATTAAAATTTTCAACGAAGTTTTGCCCGCAAAGTGTTGCTAAAGCCTATTATTATAAAAACTAATAATACTAGTAGGTGGGACCCCCTTGATCTATTGAAGATCATATCTATTCATTTTTTATGTTGTGATGATGTGCGACACAGATTACATGGTTGATAAGATACTATTTTTATTGGTTATGATTTGAGCTTATGAAGTGTTGATTCCTAATGTTACTACATTCTATGATATTCATTAACATCATTGTTATTTGTTCTTATTGCACCTACACAACAAGCGTGTTAGTGAAATTACATGAAGGACAATTTTGAGAAAGGAAACAATACTATAACAAATGCAAAGAAAAGGGATCTAATTCTGCAATTTTACTATACTACATACGAACAATTGGAAAGAAATGAGAAACAATTGCAAAGGGGAAGAATTTAAAGCTATCATATTCACTATACTACATGCATGAAAGACTTAACAATTATTTTTAAATCCTAGCTAACAAGTAAATGGTTATGCAATTGTGATTGAATTATATGTTTAATATGCATATGGTATGAAATGTTGGTGGCACATTTGGCAAGGTGATGGTGCTAATGGTTATGCAATTTTGGTTTGAGTTATATAATAAGGAATTGGATATATGGTGTGGAGAACGCATTTGGCAAGTAATATGTGCAGATTCCAATGCAAATTTAAATTAATGGTGTTAATTAAGAGTTGGTTAGCATGTACTGACAGGTAAATGAATTTTGGGTGTAGGAGATGTTCATTTACTACACACCACCTTTACCTCTCCTGTTATCCACCATCCTAGTCAAGCCATTTTTCGATCTTGCTGTTGTGGTTATGCTCTGAATTCTTAGTAGAGAGGAATCGCTCGGACAACTTGTGTTTTAAGGAATTCGATTACAAGTATGTTATTTTTTTAGCTATTCGTAACTCTGCTCTGGTTATGAAATGATTACTGGCTCAGGTGTATTGGTTTGTGTTTTCCTAAGTATTGCAACTGGTAAATTTGTGTTCTTGAAATGAACGGTTCTTCCTGCCATGATATTGAATTCATAGAAGTTATTGGTCATCCTGGGTGGTAACTCTCTATTATCCTTGTTGGTTTAGTTGGAGGGTTTTTGTTTGGTCTTGGGTGGATAGCTAACTTCATGCTTTTGTCACTAAATCCAGTCTTTGGATTTTATGGGTTTAATGGTTGAAGGCATTCTGCGTCACTCTGTTTTGTTCACTTGGGCATTGGTTGATTGCACCGTTAGGGGTCACGAAATGAGGTTCATGTTCTTCCTCGACCCTCTCTTCATCTCTGTTATGGTATTGTTCATTCAAAGAACATGAGGGTTATACCATGCGTGCGTTAAATAACATTGCCAGGCCAGATTAAAGCCTCACCTTCTATTCTGGGCCCCTATCATGGATTTGTTACATATCCACGAATGAGTCTCTCTGTGTATACACCATTGGCCTTGGGTTTTCACCATTATAAGAGTGGCTCTACTCTCCCTATGTTGTCTACGAAACAAACCTCATCCCTCCTATCTGAAGATTGAGAGAGAATACTAGCCTGGCCTCTTGGGTTTTCTACTTGGTTATTGTTGGATGGTTGTATAATTGTTGACTAGTTAAAATAAAGGCTCGCCCAGTTGGTTGTGTGACAGTTGTGTTGGTTGGTATGTAGTCACTGCCTCTATTATAACAATGGTAAAACCTACATTGTTGATTGCACTTTCAAACTACACACAGTCGCTCTCTTTATAACTCGGTATTGTTTAATGGAAAGGGCCACTGCCCCAATTCGAATTGATGCATGGTTGTCACAGCTTGTTACGTCAATTGATTTTACAACAGTGATGAATTGGTTGGTTGATACACGTTCACTGGTATTTCTGCACTAAGGATTGTTTATATGGCATTGGTTACAAATTCTTGATGTTGCTCACACATGTTGCATTGTGTATATGGTGTTTTTGCACAATGAAATAATGGTCATGGTAACTGTGGTTTTCTTTTGGGGCCGAATGATTATTGAACTGGATGACTGTAGAAACTATATCCACCATATCCTTATGATTGTTCGATTATATAAGCCTGAGTTTTCATAGTGTAGTTGATTGCAGTTGGACTAAATCGAAGCAATATCATACTATATTGATAGCTCAACTTGATGCATTGAGTTATTGTTGTGACTGTGAGCTTGGTTTTGTAAAATGGAGATGTTGCATCATGGTGTTTTGGTGGCTGTGCATTGTGTGTAGTATGGATAGCTTGGTTTCACACTCAGGGATACCCACAGAGTTTTAAGCATGTTTATTTGCTGCAATCAATCACTTGTTAAATAAGGCATGTTGTTGAGGACAATCGTGTTGGATGAATGGCCCAGCTTTTTAAAGTCACATCGAATTGGGCTTGCACAGTGACAAAGTTACATTTGCATGATTGGATTATTCTGTGCATAGCTTGTTTGGAGTGGTGGTTGTTGTCTATCTGTTTAAATGTCAATTCGGGTGTTGAAATTTGGTCTTGATTATTGGGTTTGCTGCCTCTATATATGTTAACGAATATCATTGTTTTTAAATAATAGGCCCGATTGCAATGATAGTGTGACCGCATTGTTAATTTTGGAAACATGACTTTGAGTATAATTGTTGATTGAAGTAAGGTATGGGCAGTGGTTGATCTTGATGGGTTACAGAGTGGAAATGGTTACTGTTAGAAAATTGTTATAAGATGCAAAGTATGTAAATGAAATAAATACAACCCCTTACAAATTCTTTGGAATGCATATGGTCTTGGCCCTATATTGGATATTTGATTATGAGCAGTGAACTAGTTAAATGCACAGAAGTTATTATTGGGTCAAAATTGTTGATGGTTGATGCATCTCTTTTCGCATCATGTTTTATGGATCACTTAATTAATTTATGAATAGTAATCTTCTTTATTCCTTTCGATGATTTCATTTTCTTCTAATTACAAATCCCATCACCTTCCCATTTCATTTTTTCACTCCCTGTTCTGAGATTGATTACAGTCAAGACAATTTTAGTGTTAAGGCATTTGAAAGTGATAGTGTCTTGTGTGGATTACAGTGATGTTTTATTAGTTGTTTTTAAGTTAATTGTTGTTGTCATTGAGCAGTGACCATGTCTTTTTCCCCCTTCATTATATCATATTTTCTCTCTATACAAACCTCTCACATATCCCAAAACCCTTTTTCAGTCCCTGCTCATTGATTAATAGTAAAACAATTTGTATGGATTGGATTGCATGAGTCTGATACATTGTTGAGCCAAATCTATTTCATATTTTTAAGAGTTCCATGCAGGATGAGTTTTTTCAGTTGAGGTAGCCATGGCCAAGGAAACAGAGGTAGAGGTAATTGGAACCAAGGCCCAAGAAGGCCCAGGTTCTCCATACATTTTGACGTTGATTCACAAGAGCTTGGTCAATTGTTTCATACCAAATTCTTCATATGGATTGGGAAGGGAATAGTCCAACCTAGGCCTGAAAGGCCTCCTTTCCAAGCCTCGCAAGCCCCCAATATCCCTATACCTCCTCATTTCTCATTGCAACCTGAGGTCCCTAAAAATGATGGATGGCAGGAGATTGTCCACCCGACAGTCTCCCAACATCGTGGCTGGACCAACTTGTCCTTTCCTACTCCTCCGCTTGTTAACCCCATTTCCCAAGATTCCCCTGACCACTCGCTAGTTCAATCCTCCCATGGTAGCAAGATATTGAAAACTAAGGCCCACCATGCCATTTATAAAGGAAAATCCATTGTTGCCCCTTCCTCACCCTCCAATGGCTCTGACAAATCCGTGTCTTCCCGGATGCATTTGAGGGATGATTGTTCCCATCTGATCAGCAAGATTAGGCCTAAAGGATCTGCACAGCCAAAGGAAAATTCAAGAAAATCAAGAGGTGACAACAGAAACCAGGGAAGGGTTGCATCACAGACCGAGAAATATGGCTTTGGATTTTTTATTTTATCTCTTGTTTTATGACAGTTAACTTCAGGGATCTTTGGAAAACATGTTTTATTTTGAATATATGAGTATTATTTTTGAAATTAATTCAAATTTCATGAGCTAAAATTGCCAAAAGTGAATATGTTGATGGGAGAAACAAGGAGGTGTGTTTTTCTTAACTAATGGTTATGTTAGGATTGTTAGGATTGTTAGGATTGTTGTGAACTAAAGGGAGTCACAAGGGGTCACACCTAACAATTATTATTTATTTATGAACCTTATTATAATTATTAATCTTCCCCCTAACTAAAGTTAATTGAGTATTTTAATTAACTTAACTAATGATTTGGTTCAACTGCTTCAACCAATTTTAATTTGTTAAAAGCAAAAGGAAAGGGAGGAACAAGAGAGGGAACGAAGTTGAATCATACTAAGGTTTTCTCTTTGAGTTTATGTTGAGATAGTTCAGTTTTCATTCATTCATTTATTCATCAAAATCCTAATTATGTTTTATGATAACAGGGTCTTATTGTAGAAAACAATATTTAGGGTTGAATCACATCATTTAGACACTTGTTTTTTTCAGAGGTGTTGATCTATTTTTGATAGTCTTTGTAGACTTGTTTGTTTGTGAATTAGTTTTCATTACTGACAAAGGCTATTGTGCAGAGTCGAGTGGGAAGAAATCTATGGAAAGATGATCCATCTTTTAGAGTTCAGTTTTGGTTTTGTGTCAGAGGTCCTTTTGTATGTTCCATCAGGGATGTCTAAGTTTGACTTTGGTCCAAAATTTCTGCATGAGATTTTGTAAAGAAAATGACTCTTTGGTGAATTTGAATGAAATAGAGGATTTCTTTATGTCTCAACTGTCTTAATTATCATCTTGGTTACTTTTATTCTATCTTTACATTCATTTCAGCAACTGATATGTTCAGAAAATTATATAAAAAGTGAATTTCCAACAACCTTTTTGTTATTAAAATACTAGCCTAAGCACTCATAATTAATACTTGTGAGTTAGGATGTTATTTTTGTTTGCTATAAACATAGGGTGATATTCACGTCTATTTTTCTTTATCCAAGAAGAATCTGAAAATGCTTGAGTAAGATCATTTCATATATTTTCCTCAACACCCAGGACATTCTAGGTCTCGGTGGTCAGAATATTGATGTCTGCCCCAAAATACACCAGTGTATTTGGAGAAAAACAACCCTATATCTGAACTATTACCATGAGATTCCATGGGTATATGTATTTGACTGGCTCCTTCTTTCCTAGAATAAGATCAAAAAAACTTCTTATCACGTGGACAGTTGATGGATTCTTAGTTTTCCTTCTGGGCTTCTTCCCACATAATTCATTAATTTTTTTTTTCATAAATAGGAATATCTTGTAAAGCCTATAGGAGTGGAATTTTAACACATAGATTCTTTAGTTCCCCAACGATATCAAATTTACGATATATAGATGGTTTTTCAATCGTTAGCCTCTCGGGAAACGGGGGAGGAGAAATTACGTCTTTATCAGGATTGTGTTGCTTGACTCTGTTTTCCCCCTGTTCTATTTCTTCTGTTATGACCACGGTCGATGGTTTTATTGTTGGTTGTCTATCATTATCATTCTCTTTTTCTTGATGAATGTCACTTTCCTCAGGAGAAATTACATGCCATGATCTCAACCGGAGTTCGTTTCACCCTAAAGAGTTTGTTTCATCCTCCAAATTCTCGACAATTTGCACGAGATGGACTCGTCTGTTATTAGGATTCGAGTTTGGTTGAGTTGGTAATTGAGGGCGCATTTGAGGTTGGGGATTTTGGGGAAACTGAAGTAGAGCTTCTAAAGTGGGTTGATCTTGAGGAAACATTCCCATAGGTTGTTTGGTCAGTCCCATGGGGCGCTGCCAGTTTTGAGTCCAATTGGGGGCTTGGGAAACTATGTTATTACAGTGTGAAGGATAGGGGATATTATTTGAATTATTCCAAAATATGGTGGAGTATTGAAGTTAGGCCAAGTAAGATTGGAAATTAGTTGATTTGGCCAGGGTACAGTAGGATATTTTTGGGACTACCAGGTGGGGTTAGCAAATGGTTAGCCATGCCATGTGTTTACAAAATTATGTTGTTGATTATATTGTCCAGGAAATAATGAAGAAGGATATTGTAGCATACCTGGGGGGAGAGCCTTCCATTGGTGACGTTGAGCCATCAAATATACTAGTTTTGTTTCTTCTTTTTCTTCTTTAAAGACATACTTTAGTCTTGGGAGTGATGGACATTTCTTTGTCGCATGGTCTTTGGCACATATGGCACAGGTCTTAACCATGTCCAAGGGGAAATCCCTTGAACCATGTTTCCTTCTGCACCATGGGAAAAATATAGACAACAAAGTTTATGATTCCGCTTGTTTATGTTTAACATGTAGAACATCCAATTGTGTAGTTAAAGTACCCAAAATGTCAGTTTTAAAATTTTCTAAAAGATTACCAATTTATGCTCAAGTGACACTCCCACTAGTAATGTTGCTACTTCTGGTGATGGGGGATCGTATTCCCGATCTGGTTCATGTACTACCACGTGAACACATGATACACAATTGGACAATGTCATCATATGCTTCTTGATAAATATCACCTTTTCCCATCAAATTTAACATCTCTACCCATTCATCCTTTAGACCTTTTATTAGAGTGTCTTTAAGTACCTCACCTGGTAGTGTACCATAAGGTGATATCTGTAGGTTATATTGAAATCTTTCAACATATTCTTCTAGTGTTTCATTTTCTTTTGTAATCATTTTAAATATTGCATCCTTTAAATCCCTGGTTCTATAGTAGTATTGATATTTCATAAGGAAGGCTTGTTTCATTTCATCCCATGAATTTATAGTTCCACCCCCCAATCCCATAAACCATCGTAAAGATTCTCCTTTCAAGGTGGAAGGAAATAGATTTAGTTTTTGGGGTTCATAGGTATAGTCATGGCCTCTACACAGGGCATCAAAATCTAACAAGAAAGCATCAAGGTCCTCTAAGATCAATCCATTGAAGGTTGAAAGATTCTATAGTGAAATGGATTTCATTAGGGCATTAACAACCATATCAACTATGGGATACTCCAAAGTGGAATTCTGGGGTCACGATTGATTTTTCTTTTCCATTTGGTCGAAGATGTGCCAATAGCCTTCAGGGATTTCTTAGTCTAGGTGTTCTACTCGAGGCGGTTGATTAATTGGTCCCTTAGGAAATTTGATCACGCTACCTATGTATGGGATTTCAGGTGTTCCTTATCCTTCCAAAATCACATAAGATCCAGGTTCATGTGGTGGTGGGTTTTCCTCAACAATTCCACTAGTGTCCCCTTCTCCTTCTTTCAGATTACAATAATTTCCCTCGCCTAAAGGATTGAAAAGTAGAGTATGTTTATTTTGGAAACTCTGTTCAGTTCCTTCAGTTCCGCTATGAACCTCAACATGAGTTGTAGTTGGTGAATTGTTTTCTTGAGGGACTCGGGTAGAACCTTTTCGAGGTCCAACCAAGGCTTGAGATTAAGCTTTTCGGTTAATTTTGCCTGTGAAAGTGCTCCTTACAAGGCGCACTGGGCCCTGGTCTTTTGTTGGTTTTGGTAAGTGTTTTTGTTTTTCAGGTTCTTCCTTCTTAGTCATACACACCGACACAAATTTTATGCACCTATGTAACCTCTATGCATCAGCTAAAGGTAGGCATTGAAACATGAATTTTACTTGTTTCCTACATAGGTTCTTACCTTCCATTTTCAATACCTCATCCTTCAGAGATGCAACCTATACTATATTTGACATTTTCCCCAACAACGATGCCAAAATGTTGGGCTCTAAATATGTCCTAAAAAAATCATTAGTATGGCATTAATTTTATCAACCGAGGATTTGTCTTTGCTTTCAAGAGTGTCAGCAAAGTCTATGCAGATATTCGTAGAGGTTTAAATCATTTATATAGTTCATCTACAACAAATCTAAGTCTATCTAAATTACTGCAATAATCAATTTCTTCACACATTAACTACAAACTCTAAAACTAATAACTCAATCAATAGAAATATATTTTGAACAATAACACACCATGAATCAAAGCATCAATCAATTTACTGAATTCATTCATCTATCTAAGAAACAACAATTTAGTCTACGAAAACACTTAATGAATCAATATCTCAATGATTAATTAATATGTTGGAAAGGAACAACGATCTACTGAATATTTAAGAAGGCACAACAATTGTGAATTAAACGAAAGGAACAACAAATGTGAAAAGAAAAACAAATGCGAATTTGAATGAAAGAAATTCACAAGCGATAAATTGAAAGAAAATGGAAATGGAACAACAATCGATACTCTCCAAATGGAACATCTACTCTCTACAAATGGAACAACATAACCAATTTATAAAAGAATCAACACGGTAACAAGTCTATATTAACTGTTGAAAGGAATATCAGATCACAAAACTATAATAGAATTGATAAGATTACAGATGAGACAGTAGCTCCTGTCAACTGGGCCCACGGTCTTCAGAAGATACTACTACGAAAAACTTAGTACACGGAAATGGTCAAAACGCTTGAAGCTTTCATTAATTCCATAATTGATAAGTCATTTACAATGGGATTCTTTTATAGAATGTCAAAAATTAAGAGATCTAAACTATTGTTTATCTCTCTATCATTCACTATTATTTATATATTACAATGAGATAATTATCCTAAGGATTGAAAGATCCTAATTATTTTTTTACTATTTATGAATATTGCAAGATAAAATGTCAATGTTCCTTTGAACCGTTTTGTGCCTGATTTCTTCGATCTTCAATGGAATGTGCATCTTCATGATCTTCTTAATTATATTTAGTTAACAAGAATTGTCCAATTCTGCATAAAATCAAAACAATTCAAACCAAAGTTCATAAAATATCTAATATCATTTAATATTATTTCCTAAGAGATTTTAAACCATTTTCTTTCCTAATTACTTCAAATTAATATAAAATTCAACAAAGAGTATATCACAAACTAAAGTAAGAAGGAGAATATTTATATCTTTTTCTCAACCCAACACTCAGCTAGAAGAAGCCAAAAAAATCGAAGAAAATCTTGAATATCAAAAGCAGTATTTGGAAGCCAACATAGAAGCACAGAAGGAAGAAGCAGAAATGAGAGAGAAGATATTGACAGAACATCTTAAGGAAAGGAATAATGATCTAAACCAGCTTGAGGCAGAGTTTGGTCAAGAAGAGAAAGGACTTGAAGAAGAAATAATCACATTAAAAATACAGCTTGAAGAAGCGAAAATAATAGAAGAAGTGATGAAGTATCAGATAATGAAGAAAGAAGAAGAGGTTGAGAAGCTTGAAGAAGAAGTTGTCACATTGAGAAGTAAAATAGTCAAGCTTAACAAGAACATTGAAGATACAGAAAAATCCACATCAGTTATAGAGAATGAAGAGAAGAACTCAAGGTTTCTAGAAAATAAGAATGAAGAAAATAAAAAGAGTTATGCTGAAGTACTCAAAGGAAGGAATCATGGTCAACCTGAATCTAAGAAAACTATTGAAGATACATATTCAAGAAGACCATTCATGTTCAAGTCACAAAGAAGCTTCAATTGTGATCATGATCAGTCAAGGAAGAAATTCAAAAGGACTACACCAAAAAGAAGATCATTCACTCCCAGGTATGCAAATTTATTTTATGGTCATTGTTTTTATTGTACTAATTTTGGACATAAGGCTGTAGATTGCAGGGATTATAAAAGAAATGTTCAATAAAGAAGTTCATATGTGGCCCTACATAACATTGAATGTTACAAATTTCATAACTATGGACTCATATCTAGTGATTGTAGAAGCATGATCGATACTTCCATGAAAGAGAACATTGATATCATATATAAGAAAGTATGGATAAGAAAGAAGGAAAAACGGGTGAAAAAAGACATGGTCCCAGAGATCACAATATTGGCAATAAAACGAGATGAAGAAAATTCTACAGAGAAAAAGAAAGATGTCATATACAGAAAGGTTTGGAAAATAACTGAAAGAAAAGAAGAACAAGTAAGTAAGGAAGAGGTTCAAGAGATTGTACTTTCAGGCATTGTAGTGAAAGATGAATCCACAGGCAGAAAGAAAGAAGTCAGAGCTTAGAGAGATGATGAATCTACCAATGAAGATGATGATGAATCTACTAATGAATATGATGAATACACATCAGAGTAGGATTTTTTCTAATCCATCCGGCTTAGAGACTCCCGAGTAATATGAATATTAGATAGGGGGAGTCTATGCGATAGCTATGACAAACCAAAGAACCATCCTTTGAGAATATTGGAGAGTTTGAGAAGACAAATTCAGAGTAGTCAGTCAGAAGAAGCGTAGTTTGATAGATTAATCAATACTTCATGATAGTATAGTGATAAGTGGGTCATCATTATGGAAAATTACGCAAGTAGAGTCTTGGATAGTATGGATAGAGATGGATTAGTAATAGCACTTAGTAGATTTGGACAGATATATGACAGTGGATGAGAGCATGGATTCGTATATTGGTTCAAAGAGTGGTTCAGAGAGAAAGGAACATTATCATAATAGATGATAATTACATAGGAAATGGATCAAACAATGTTAATGGATTCCAAATTGACAGATATTTTTTGGACACATAGAATGCATACATCGGTTCACATTCAAAACAGAGTAATTCTCAGAAACAACAATGAAAAAAATACCTACTAACTATGGAAAGGAAGAACAGACAACAACCTCTACATCATATGATATGTCAAAGCAACCAATAAATTTTTATTTCTCAAACTAAGTATATCAGAGAAATGCTAAAGAGGTTCAAAATGGAAGATTGCAAACTAGTTACCAATCCTATCCAAACCAGTTGCAAGTTTAGAAAAGATGATGATTCAAAGTATACAGACCAGAGGCAATACAGATCAATGATTGGTAGCTTACTATATGTGACAACATCCATACCAAATGTAATGTAGAAGGTTGGACAGGTGGCATGATTTCAAGCAGCACCAAAGGAATCACATATTAACATTGAACAGGATTTGTAGATATCTCAAAGGAACATAAGAGTTTGGATTATGGTATCCAAAAGGAAAGGATCTATCACTTATTTCCTACACAGATGCAGATTAGGAAAGTTGCATTGATGACCGACGAAGCACCAGTGGAGCATCGTTCTACTTAGGTGAGTGTTTAGTATCATGGTTAATCAAGAAACAATCATCAATATCCTTATCTACAATTGAGGCAGAGTATATTGCAGCAACAACATGGTGTACATAGGTTTTATGGATGAAACAAACTCTGACAGATATAGAGGTTAAGTATGATGAGCCCATTCCAATCTATTGTGATAATACAAGCACGATCAATATCTCAAAGAACCTGATGATGCACTCCAAGATGAAGCACATTACAATAAAGTATCACTTTCTATGGGAATATGTTGCAGGGAATAACATCAGAGTTGAATATGTGGGCACAAAAGAAAAAGTGGAAGATATCTTTACAAAACTGCTTCTATAGGAAGCCTTTGAGTATCTTCACCAGATACTAGGAGTAATTTCTACTCCAAAATTAATTATTTTGAATTCTTATCTTATATGTCTTAGATGTACACAAGGAAGCACCATAAATAGGACAATTTAGGTTGGGATATCAGTTTCAAGAATATTTTTGTTAGGGGGAGCAGGTCCGGATGGAAAGATACATTTTCCATTGATGACAAAGTGGGAGAGATTTATCAGATGAAAAGGTAAAATATTTGAGAGAGCACATAGAGGCATGTTTCCAAGGGGAGCGATTGTAACAAGGGGAGAATGAGCGATATGACTTCAGAGAGATACCCTTTTTCAAAGGGAAATATATTATTCATGTGAAGGGAGAGAGAGTAACCATAAACTTATAAACACAAAGAAAAATCAAAGGCATGTTGATAGAGGGAGAAGCCCCAAGGAGAGTTCAGTCAAGGGGAGCGGTCCTAAAGGGAGATACCCTTTTCAATTGATGTCAAAGGGGGAGAGATAGAAACATTGATGAGGATTATAAGCATGAATGTTATCATAACTAAGTGTTTCCGTCAATGTTGGTGTTGCCATCAATGCCAAAGGGGGAGATTGTCATACAATTAGCTTAGTTTGATGGAAATTTGGTATGTATTGTTGGTTGTCATTGATGTCAACCATTGGAGAGTGATATTGTATATTTATGTCAACCCTTAGTGATTGATTTCAACCCTTGGATAAATTCTGGTAGCGAATTCCGATAGCACAAAGGTTTTGGTAATGAACCCAAGGTTGTTTCATGTATAATGGTATGAGTTTTAATACATTTGAAGGTAATAATATTATAGATGTATATTACATGTCATTCCATTTCTGGTGGTATGTGGAACGCCACATAACTCCTCACGGCTAGAGATTTATGGCCATGAGAAGTTAGAGAACCCGAGTTTGGGAAATGGACCCAAGTTTGTTTGACGGATAATGGTATGAGTTTCGATATATTTGTAGGAAATACTATTATAAATGGATAGTACATGTCATTCCATTTCTAGTGGTATGTGTAACATCACATAACTCTTCACGGTTAGAGAGTTATGGCCATGTGAAGCTGGAGAACCCTCGTGAGTCATCTAGAAGCCCCAAAAGGTCAAAGTAGTCAAAGTGGTTTAAGAGATTTTATGACGCAGACCCCTTCTGACCCTCGGGCCAAATTCCACTCTCAGGATCGTTCAATCACTCCTTCGAGCTGACTAGCTCTTTTGATTCCCTGCTGGAATCTCAAATTCCCAATCCACAGGTCCTCCTCTTTCCCCACAGTCACTATACACGACCGTGAACTTTTTCCCGAAATGAAATTTTGGGTTTCATAACCCTCAGTGTCCTGATCTATTGAGTCCTTAACTCTTTGACCCCTGATCTCCGAAATGTCAAATTGTCGAAATTGGCCTTTATTGCATTAGCCCCTCTGGCTATGCCCCTAGTTAATGTGACCACTCCTCATAAGACCACAGTCTTATTTTGGGGTTTATCAATACGAGAGCCCGACCTCTTGTCAACGAGACTCCCAAACTCCCAACTTCCGAAATCCCAATGGACTCTTCCTTTCGGGAATTTCCTCGAAATCCTGGATTGCTGCCACGTGTCCTCCCTCAGATGGACGGTCCTCATCGTTTCGCGATTTCGTGACTTGCGACCTCCAGTGACACAATCTCCTCTGTCAAATTGAATCCTCAATATCCAAAATACCAATGGACCCTCAATCTCTGCCATGTGTCCTCCATGAATGGACAATCCAGATCATTTCGGGACTTTCACCGTGGAGTGTCCTGATCTCTCATCATCGATACCTCCGAATTCCCAAAGTCTGAAATCCCGATACAAACTCCTCCTTTGGGACTTTCACCTCTATTCATGAAGGCTTAACCCTCATGCAACTCCTAACAGATCCAACGGCTGTCGGCGATTCTGAGCAAGATCTGATAGCTCACGATCTCCCCCGCTTTGTGCACTTTCCTGCTGCTCCCTGGACGTGGAAAACCAACGGTCCAGATCTCTTCCTCAGCCTGATCCGATGACAGTTGTGCTCCTCCTGAGCTTACGCACTTTCTCCCTGACTCAGAAGAATTTCCAAAAGAAAAAGGCCTCAACTTTTGCTCCGTTCTACAATCCCTGCAGCTATGACTCCGTGCATAAAAGCACTCGCCCTCCTGAGCTTGACTTTCTCTGAAACCTTAAGAGGTTTCCATGACTCCTGCACTCCTTGCAGAGTCTCTGCGCACATGAAGGTTCTATCCCTTCTGATATTATCTGCTTTATCAGCTCCTCGGGCTGATCTAAACTCACCTCTGAGTTCATGAGACTCTCAAATAGTCCCATTTTTGTTCCCGTGCCCACCTGGAAAATTGGAAACTTTCTGCTGCCCTCCTGGCAGTCCATGAGATCTCGCAGTGACCTCGTCTCATTGCCCTCCTGGAAATGTGAAATTCCCTGGCTGTCCTCATGATAGTCTGTGAGATCCCGCAATGACCTCAACTCCTTTCCCTCTTGGAAATTGGGAATTTCGGGGCTGCCCTCCTGGCAGTCATTGATATCTTCAGCTGATCCCAATTCATCTTCACTACCGAGGTTTCTACCAGTCTCTAGTTCACATACCTGAACCATCTCCTCAGGTCCGTCGAGGTTTTCAGCATTCCTCAACCATCCTCTTAACAACCTACTCTATAGTCTAGCCATCAACTCCTTAACTGGCCATTTTTCCTTTGACTTCATCATGGGCCATTCATATACCCATCTCGACTTGGCGTTCTGCAACATCCGCAATGCAAGATTTTCTATCCCCACCCTTATATCAGTGAGCTCTTCATCTATTTCTTCTTTTCTCATCAACTCTGGGTCTTTCCTTCCAGTATATATACGGCCTTCAATAGCCATCTTGCTATCTATCTGCCCTCCTGGAAAATCTGTTGTTGTCACTCTACACCCTTGAGTGCTTCAGCTTCTCTTCCACAGTCTTCCTGACTGTCTCCTTGATTGATACCTACCTGCAACCAATCCTCTACAGAGATTCCAACACTCTGTCTTCCTTTGTCTTCTCTATGCCTGAAATATACAAATATATTTCTCACTCTGATACCACTTTGATGTGTATCAGAGTACTCTTTTGCCTCCAGCTTCCCTTGCCTGAAATCTACAGACAAGATTCAAGGCTCTGATACCACAAATTGATGCAGACCCCTTCTGACCCTCGGGCCAAAGTCCGCTCTCAAGATCGTTCAATCACTCCTTCGAGATGACTATATCTTTTGATTCCTTGATGGAATCTCAAATTCCCAATCCACAGGTCCTCCTCTTTCCCCACAGTCACTGTACAAGACCGTGACCTTTTTCCCGAAATGGAATTTCGGGTTTCATAACCCTCAGTGTCCCAATCTCTTGAGTCCCTGACTCTTCGACCCCCAATGGCCAGAATGACTCTTCGAGACCTATGGATCAGGAATTTGGTCTCGGAGGAGTGATTGAACGATCCCGAGAGCGGACTTTGGCCCAAGGGTCAAAAGGGGTCTGCATCATTTTAGAAGGTAAATAATAAAGTAAAGTGATGAGTGTACTATAATTCAAAGTGAATACCAAATAAATTATTTAAATAATAAAGTTAATGGAGAAATTAGAAGTGGGTTAACCCTAAAATAAGGAAAGTGGGTTAAGATGGTTAAAAGGTAACCCCTTAAGGAAGCTACATGAAAGTATAAATAAGAGGAAAGGCTCTCTCATTTTAAATACACTTGAGTATATTGAATATAAACAGGTGAATTAGGTAACCAAAGGATATCTAAGACGAATTTCAGAGGGAAGGTGAAGTAAATAAGGTAGAAATTCAAGGGAGGATAAATTATTTTGATGATGTTTTCTAAGGTATGTTATTCACGGGTCATCTCACCATTTTCGAAATAACATTTTTTCTAGAATTAGTCAGACTGTGAAATTGGGAGGCCATTGAGGAAACATATCCAAGTATCTGTGGTACAAATTTCCTCTTGTGGGTCATTGTATTTTTGGATTTATACTCCGTGGAAAATAGGGTTTGTGGCTAGTCTCGAAACTAGTCTAAAATAGGTGTTTCGGGTAAAAACGTCATAACTTCTTCATAACAGATCCAAATTCCATAAGACCAAATTTATTGTTTATATTACAGTCTATAGTATTATATGTAAATTCTTCAAATCCACACAACAAATATTCTGTATAGGGCACCCTCTACAAGTTCGCTCTCTAGAATAATCCAGAATTCAACAAGGTATGCCATTTTTTCTATAACTCTTTTTCTGAGAGGTTCCAAGTAGTGAAACCTGGAGGAATTGCATAAAAAAAACTTAATAAAATTGTGTAATATTTTCATATCTTTATTCATTACAGGTACATAGTTCTGATTATTTCAAGTTAGGGTTGTTGACTAATCCAAAACTAGTCATGTGAGACTAAAGTAAAGTTTGATGAAAATGCTAGTCTCTTGTTGTTAAAGTTAAGGAAGGTTTGCAGGTATGTGATCATATACACCAAGTCTATTACATATTTACAAATCAGATTTGGATGATGAAATTAATGAGGTATTTTGGTTGAGGTACATGTTGGGTACATGGTTGAGACAAGTAGTTGATGAGTTGGAACATACATGAGGTGTATAGTTGATGATGTTGGTACATCTTGATGAGTCATAGTTGATGAGTAGTTGATACATTATTGGTACATACTTGGTACATGGTTGGAGGCACTTGTCAGTATTATTGTGGACACATGGTTTATGGATGATGTAGCATACTTGTATTGGTATATTATTACAAGCACATATTGATCTTGGTAATGATTATGAGTTGTTGTGTTATGCTTGGTTGATGCACATATTTGAGAGTTGTCTTGGTGATCAATATTGGTGATTATATCTTATTTGGTTGATAATATTGATGAGACAGGTTGTAGTGATAGGTTGTTTGGACAGGTTGTTGTGAAATGTTATTTGTATAGGTTTGGTGCATGGTTGATGCACTTGTTCATGGTATAGGTTGAGGTACAGGTTGGTGCATGTTTGATGCACTTTTTTATGGTACAGGTTTATTAAAGGTTGTTTGGTACAGTTTGGTTCATGGTTGATGCACTTGTTTATGGTACAGGTTGATTACAGGTTGAGGTATAGGTTGATGCATGGTTCATTTTATTGGTACAGTTTGTTTGGTGTAGGTTGATTGGTACAGGTTTTGCAATAGTATATCTAACAGTGATAGTATGACAGTGGTTCCATCATTCTACTTCTACATCATGGTGGTTAAATGGGGCAAGGACAGGTGGTTGTAGCCACCTTTTGGTTGTAGTCTAAGAACATAGGGGGTTGTAGCCTCCTTCTGGTTGAGCTAGAGAATTGGGGAGTTGGAGCTTCCCTCAGGTTGTAGCCTAAGAATTGGGGAGTTGGAGCTTACCTCAGGTTGTAGCCTGATAAATTAGGGGGTTGGAGCCTCCTTCCATTTGCAGCTGGAAAAAAAGGAATTTGGTGCTTCCAATGAATGTAATTCTTAAAGACATAAGAAAAAGCATTCTGTGGTTTTCACCTGCTTTGGGTTTCCACTTAAAACACTGGTGTACTATGTATGTGTGTGATTTCTTATTTGTTCATTGTTTATTTACTCTGCAACTATTGGATGATAATGCTACATTTATATAACACTTGCATTTTATGGTGAAAAAGGATTAAATTTCTCTATTATTGATTCACCCCCCCCCCTCTCAGTAATCCAACACATCCTTCCTTAGACTCAACACAGTTGGTACTGCATATGGGCTCAAGGTTTCCCTGATCAAACCTTTATCCAACAATTCTTGGACCTAATCCTTGACCTATTCATTCTCCTAAGAGGTTAATCTATATGTTTCTTTGTTTGGAAAACTTTCTCTCAAAATAAGGTCAATATGGTGACTGATACTCCTAATGGGCAGTAAAGTATGAGGTAACTCATCTACCACAATGTCAACAAACTCATTCAATAACTCCTAAACCTTCACAGTAAAATCATTCATAGAAGTGTTTGTAAGGATGATTCTTGTCTTAACTATAACAACAAACTGCATCTCCTAGTCGTTCTTGACTTATTTCAAGTGCTACATCCCACTCATGAGAATTATACTAGGACTAGCCTCCTCTTTGACTCCTTTATCCTCTAATGGAAGCAACATATGCTTGCACCCATTTTTATCAAGGGTATAATTATTCTTCCACCCATCATGTATGACATTCCTTTCATATTTCCAGGGTCTCCCCCAAAAAACATGACAAACATCCATGGGTATGACATCACATAAAAATTCATCTCTGTAACTACCAATTTTAAACTCAACTTTTCACTATCTACTTACCATGACTTGATGTCCTTTATGCAACCACGACACCCTGTACATATTGTTGGATCATGTTGTCATTGATGCCAATGGTTTGTCATTGATGCCAATGGTTTGATTACTTGGGAGATTGTTGGATCATATGTCATTGATGTAAATGGTTTGGTTTGATTGATGTCATTGGTTGATGCCAAGTAATTGATTGATATGATTCCCTTGATGAGAATGGTTGGAGGACCCATGTCCAAGTGGAAACCAATCGATGCAAAGGTAAAAAAAAAATGGATGAACTCCAAAGTGGTCCCCTTATGGTGAAAGCCCTCACGGGAAGACGCTTTGCGGATTGAGTTATCCTAGAAGATTGGTTGGAGGACCCATGCTCTCATTATTGTCTTATCATGATTGATAAGGTGTACA
>ML783661.1:572119-590636 GCA_009831015.1 Picea engelmannii
TGTGTTTTCCTTGTTAACATGTTTTTTGGTTTGGATCTATCCTTGTGTGTTTTATTTTTGTATGTGATATGGGTTTCATGTTGTTATGTCCCATGTTCAACCCTAGGTTTCTTTGATTCCTACAAAACTATTATTGTTTCCCTGTAGTATTGGGGTTTAGGATGACCTTGTGGGAGTTGACAATGAAACACATGGGGGTTTGCAAAAATTAGAGGCGTTTTGTGTCATGTGGTTCCTCTTCCTTGAGTAGAGGATGCCTAGTTAGGTTATCCTAGTCTAGTATTTTTATTTTTCTATACCATTTCTAGAAGTTATGGCATTTCTCAAGTTCAAGTGAGAATTTTTTGTTTAGGTTAATTTTGCACAAATCCAACAAACAACCACCTTAATACTAGATTTTTTATTTAGAACTGTGAATATGATGATGGAATACTAACTAACAACACGTGCACATGCAACTGAAGGTACAACCAAATAGGTACCTGTCAGATATTTCTTCGTCGAGTGAGGAAATCTTAGGAAAAATAGAGGTTGGAAATGAGACTGCATCTAGTAGATATGATAAGAAAATAAGGACCAGAGGTGAAAAAGTCAGAATAAAATTTTGTAGATGCATGAAATTTTTTCTTTCTGAAGGAGGATCATGCTCTTATGATGATGAGAGCATAGGAGACATAGATGTTCCACTCAGGTATAACAATCTTGTGAAACAATGGGTACCTAAGGAAATACCTTCTATAGATGTTGAATTCATTGTCAACAATAGGACATATCGCATTGCACCATCCTCCCTACATGGCTTGGGGCTATTTTCCATGGATGGAATAATTGTAAAATACAATACAGTAACTGAATTGATGGACTATGTCGGACTGTGTTACAAGTATAACGATTGGATGCGGTTGGTCTAGTACATGCAAAGTATGCATAGATATGCATTCGTCACAAATTATATACAACTAATAAACACGGATAAAAATAAGGGAGTGATGATTTGTATTGATGGAAGGCCTAAAGATTCTGACAATATCGCAGGGTTTATAAACAACACATGACCTGGGACAACAAACAAACAACTGAATTTCATATATGAGGGACGTGAAGAGAATCGAGTAGTCTTGTGCGTAATAAAAAAGATAGCTCTTGGGGAAGAGTTATTAGTGGATTACCATTTGAATCGAATAGAAACATTGACTAATAGTGTGCAGGTTCTTATTCAACACCTCTTTAAGAAACCTCTACTTATTGCATTATATTTTTTTATTATCTTTAACATTGTTGTAAATATTATCTTTAACATTTTTTTTTGTTATCATTAACATTTTTTTTAATATTTGGGGGTTCTAATTATATTATAATGTGGCAGGATGATCATGGAAAACGGACATCCACAGAACATGTAAATGATTATCAATTTCCACTTTCATTTTACGTTGTTTTTATTATTTGCTTATATAATTTTATTGAAATAACATTGTTTTTGCTGAGATTATATGTAGTCAGCAGGCCATGTGGATCATGATTCCGCCGATGAGGAGGGGTTTTATTATTTCACTGATCCAATGCTCTTATTAAAAAAGAAGATCATTAAAGCTAACAAAGAACTTGTTAGCTTGTTAGATCATCTAGAGAAAACTCCCGACGTCAAAGAAAATATCAAGCTCCTTATGTCACAACTTAACACATATAAGGTAATAACCATAATTTAAAGTGTTTTTTTATTTTATGCACTCATATGTTCAATTATGATACTTTGTTATTTAACTTTTACATTATCTCACGAAAAAACATTTTCTTTTTTATAAAGGAATATTTGGAGCCTGTTCAGCCCGGTGTTGGTAGTAGTGGAGCTACAGGGACGCTACAGAGTCCTGATGCGGGTCGTCATATAGCTGCTAGAGCACTATTTACTTCTCCATCTTCCACACCTCATTTAGATAGGAGCCATGACACGCACCGATAGGCATCCACACCTTGATCAGATTCTAGAGATGGTGGCAGAGACAAGGATCATAGTGATTTGGTTGATATGGTTGCATTTCCTGGAGCTAAACATGTGACAAGCACGGGGACCCTTCCATGCACATTTTTGGTCAACCATAATGGACTTCCATTAAAACAATCAAGACTCCCAGGTAGTTTTAATTCATATTTTAATCGTATAATGTTTTACTCATACAAAAATCATCTAGATGATAAATTTTAAATTAATGATCATATCTTTGTGTGTGTAGGAAACGACCTTTTTTATAAGCACGTAGAGAGAAAGACCTTGTCTATTTTTGGGGAAACCTTACGCATGAGGTGGAATTTCCAGAATTCCAACCTCAAAAAGGAACTTATGGATTATATTGAAGGCCTCTTTGGTGTAGACACGTTCAATAAAAAAGCAGTCACATCTGCTGCAGGTGAATATTTAAAATATATGAGGGATGTTTATAGACAAAATAATTTCATAGCACGGGGAAATATTTCGATGAGGGTTCATTAAGGGATTCTAAGTCGGTGACAGTATATTTTAGATATACTTCCCTATCTATACTGACCATATTCGTGTCACTAGCAAATTTGGATCATTTTGCGATCGCTATTTCGACGTTATGTCGTTGATATTGCAACAAATATTGAGTCTTTGAAACGTCATTTTATGGAATTGAGGGAGGACGCTCATACCTAGGATTTCTTGCCCCGTAGCACAAAGGTTTGGGTAATGGACCCAAGATTGTTTAATGTAAATATGACTCATTATTGTTTTTTCATGGTTGATAAGAAGTAAATATGGATGAACTCCAAAGTGGTCCCCTTATGGTGAAATCCCTCACAGGAAGACGCTTTGCAGAGTAAGAGAACCCATGCTTAATTGTGGAATAATGACATGAAGGATAGTGAATTTGTCAGATAAACTATCCTATATGGATATTTCTTGTCATTCCATTTCCGGTGGTATGTAGAATGTCACATAACTCCTCACATTTACAGAGTTATGACCATGTGAAGTTGGAGAACCCAGGTTTGGGTAATGCACCCAAGTTTGTTTGATGGATAACGGTATGATTTTTTATATATATGAATGTAATACTATTCTATATGGATAGTACATGTCATTCCATTTCTGGTGGTAAGTGGAATGTCACATAACTCCTCGTGGTTTGAGAGTTATGGCCTTACGAAGTTGGAGGACCCTCATATGTCATCTAGAAGCCCCAAAAGGTTAAAGTAGTCAAAGTGGTTTAAGAGATTTTAAAAGGTAAATAATAAAGTGAAGTGATGAATTTATTATAATACAAAGTAAATAAAAAATAAATTATTTCAATAATAAATTTAATGGATAAATTAGAAGTGGGTTAACCCTAAAATAAGGAAAGTGGGCCAACTGACCTAGAAGATGTTTTTAAGGAAGCTACTTGGAGAGTATAAATAAGAGGTGAGGCTCTCTCATTTTAATTACACTTGATCATATTGAATATATATAGGTGTATGAAGTAACCAAGGTTATCTAATATGAATTTATGAGGGAAGGTGAAGAAAAGAAGGCCGAAATGCAAGGAAGGAAAAATTATTTTGATGGTTCTTTCTAAGGTATGTTATTTACAGGTCATCTCACCATTTTTTCTATAACTTTTTTTATATAATGATTCAGACCGTGAAATTGCTATGAAATTGTGAAAACATACCCAATTATATGTGGTAAACAATTCAACTTGTGTTTCGTTTCAATTTGAGAGTTACACTCCGTGGAAAATAGGGTTTGTGGCTAGTCCTGAAACTAATCAAAAACAGGTGTTTCGGGTAAAAATGTCATAACTTCTTCATAATAGATCAAAATTCAGTGAGACCAAATGTGTTGGTTAGGTTACATTATGTAGTATTTTTTGTAACAATTTAAAATTAATTCAACAAATATTTCATGCGGGGAACACTCTACAAGGGCGCTCTCTAGAATAAGCCAAAATTCAACAAGGTATGTCATTTTTTCTATAACTCCTTTTCTGAGAGGTTCCAAGTAGTGAAACCTCAAGGAATTTCATAAAAAAAACTAAAGAACATTGTGTATCAGTTTCATATCTTTATACATTAAAGGTTCAAAGTTATGATTACTTCAAGTTAGGGTTGTTGACTAATCCAAAACTAGGCATGTGAGACTAAAGAAAAGTTTGATGAAAATGCTAGTCTCTTGTTGTTAAAGTTGAGGAAGGTTTGAAGGAATGTGATCATATACCCCAGGTCTATTACATATCTAAAAATGATATTTGGATGATGAAATTGATGAGGAATTTTGGTTGAGGTACATGTTGAGTACATGGTTGAGACAAGTAGTTGATGAGTTGGCACATACATGAGGTGTATAGTTGATGATGTTGGTACATATTGATGAGTCATATTTGATGAGTAGTTGACACATTATTGGTACATACTTGGTACATCGTTGGATGCACTTGTTTGTGGTACAGGTTTATTACAGGTTGTTTGGTACAAGTTGGTGCATGGTTGATGCATTTGTTTATGGTACAGGTTGATTCCAGGTTGAGGTACAGGTTGATGCATGGTTGAGATTTATTGGTACAAGTTTACATCAATATATATCACAGTGATAGTGTGATAGTGGTTCCATGATTCTACTTCTACTTCAGGGTGATAGGACAAGGCAAGGACATGTGGTTGTAGCCACCTTCCGGTTGTAGCCGGAGAAAATAGGGGGTTGTAGCCTCCTTCTGGTTGTAGCTAGAGAATTGGGGAGTTAGATATTCCCTCAGGTTGTAGCCTAAGAAACTAGGGTGTTGGAGCCTCCTTCCAGTTGCAGCTGGAAAACAAAGGAAGTTGGTGCTTCCAATGAATGTAATTCTTCAAGACATATAATAAAAAACATTTCATGGTTTTCTCCCAATTTGGGTTTCCACATAAAACATTGGTGTACTGTGTATGTGTGTGATTGTTTATTTCTTACTGCTCATTATTGGATAATAATTCTACATTGATCTAACATTTGAAGAAAAAGGATTATAATTACGCTATTATTGATTCACCCCCCCCCCCCCCTCTTAGTAATCCAACAATTGGTATCAGAGTAGGTTCCTCTAGAAATCAGTTTAACCAATGAAAGGTAGATCATGGAGAGTACCAACTCATATAAAAATGGAATACCACAGTTTGATGGACAAAAGTATGCATTTTGGAGCATAAGGATGAAGAAATATATACAGGCACAAGGATTTCAAGTTTGGAAATCAATTGTAAATGCATACACAGCACCAACAGTTCCACCAACAAATGACAAAGCAGTGAAAATCGGTGAGAATAATTTCAAAGCCAAAAATGCACTTTTGAATGGTCTCAGTGATACAGTATTCACCAAAGTTGCACATGCTAAATATATTTGGGACAAGCTTCGAAATATTTATGAAGGAGATTCAAAAGTCAAAGCAGCAGATCTTCAAACTTACAGAGGTCATTTCGAACAACTAAAAATGAAGGAAGATGAAGATATCGTAGCCTACATCTTACGAGACGATGAAATAGTGAATGCAATCATAGGATTGGGAGAAGAAATTGAAGAATTTGTAATTGTTCAAAAGGTACTAAGATCTCTTCCTATGAGATTCAACCCTAAGATATCAGCACTAGAAGAAATATCACATCTAAACTCAATAAGCATGGACGAACTTCATGGAATCTTCACAACATATGAGATGAGAACTAAACAATAAAATCTAGATGTAAAAGAAGCAGCCTTCAAAGAATCCAAAATATCAAAGCAAAAGAAAAAGGAACAAGAAGAATATAGCAACAATAGTGATGTCTTGGAAGATGATGAAGAAGTGGCCAACTTCGTCAAAAGAATGAACAAGGGAACCAACGGTAGGTATATAGGTAAGCTTCATTTAATTTGTTTTAATTGTGATGGTATTGGTCATTTTGCTAACAAATGTTCTCATAAGAAAAAGAGAAATGATGAAGGTTACTCAAAAAGCAGACAAACATATAAAGGTAAAAGAACTACAAAGAAAGTTTTCAAGAAAATATTTTGCACCAAAGAAGACATCTCATCATCAGATGAAGATGATGTTAGTGACAGTGAAACAGGGAGAGTTCTAGTCATGGAAGTAGAAGACTTTTATAAAGAAGACTCCGAAGAAGAATATGAGGAAACATATGAAGAAGAAATTGAAGAGGAAGAAGTTGACTTTCGAGAAGAATTAATGAGTGCCATAGAAGTTATCAGAAGAGAAAAGAAGAAAAACAAGAAACTTCAAGAAGAACTAGATAAAAAAAAAGACACTCAAGAACTAGAACAAATGATCACAAAATTAAAGGTTCAAATAGAAAAAGATAAAAGAATTGAAGAAGCACTCAAAGAATAGCTAGAAGGAAAGGACAGGATCATTGGAAACCTGGAAGTAGAGATTGTCACACTAAGAAAGGATATTCAAAAGAAAAATATGCAGAATAGCTCAAAAGTTATGGATGACATTGTTATCACTCCAGGAAACTCTCCTAGGATGTAAGTCAGTCCACCATTGGAAAAATCCTCTTCAAGTAAGCCTAAAGCATCTAAGGCACGGAAAATCAATAAACTCCTACAACAAGTCTATGAAATGGAAGTCTTGGAAAGAGTTATTAAAAAGGAAAATATAGACTTGACTAAAAGAAATGTAGATCTTTTCAACATAAACCAAAGCCTCAAATAAAACCATGATAATATAAAAGACAGGAACATGGTGTTGATAAGGGAGAACATGAAGCTATACAGGCAGCTTAGAATTATGAGGTTGAAATTAAAAGATTCTCAATCACCAACACAGGAGAAAACAGGTTTGGAGACTCTAGCCAAGTTAGCTACAACCATGGTAGATATACCACAACCTTCCACACAACAAGTTGAAGTTTGAAGATCTGCACGAAGAGGAGTTGCATCATCCAAAAGACCTTGAACACTCAGCAGAACATCAAGGTAATCATTTTTGCAAATTTTGAAGTTTTGACTAAGCCAAGTTTTCGGTGGTTTAGGTGAAAAAGACGACTGTTCATTAACCACCAAAAGCAGAGCTTTCGGTAGTTAAATCACCCAGAAGTCTTCTATGTTAACCACTGAAAGCCTGTCACTGCTAGAATGATCGAATTTTTGCACAGATCGAGGTTTTTCCGATCCAAATCATTTTAAAACACTCATGATGGATGGATGATGAATTATATATTCAGTTTCAAGATCCATTTTTGGTACATGAGGATTAGAAAGGGTGGCCAAGTTGATTTTGGCACCTATTTTGGTGGAAACAGATTGGATTTTTGCACATCTCAACAAATTTTAATTGTATCTCTTGAAAGAGTCATCACTCAACCTTGGAAGGCTATTCTGCACTACACAATGACTCTGCAAGATATGAAGACCATGAAATCTGGGATTGACCTCATTTTGGGGATCATTCCATATCTTTTGTAAACTGAATTTTGACTTTCTATCTTTAGCATATCTGATCCATACTTTTAGGATATCAAAACTGCATTATAAAGCTATAAAGCTAAAGATAGATGATGAACTAAAGGTTCGATTTTGAGTTCTATATGATATTGTTTTGTATGGAAGACACTTTCTTTAATATATCAGCCTGCAAGTTTCTTTCATTTGTTACTATCAGACCTTCTTTCATCTTTGTCTATGCTTATGAGTGGAATTAGTTCTTTTGTCTCTGTTTAATGATCCTATGGTAACTATCATCTTACTTTTGATTGTTAAGCAAGAATCACAAGCATCTTTGTCTAGTTTGGTGACCCATCATATATATGGTTTTATGTATGTTCTAGTTAACTGATTAGTTTTCTTATCCCTTTGTTATACAAACCTATCTAACAATAGCTCTTAAAGGCCTTGTGTTGCATGATTATAGTTAAGACTGTCTTGAGAACACAATCCAGAGGTTAATATATTCATATTGATCCAAACCCACACCTATTATTGAGAAAATAGTTTCCAAAAAGATTGAGTTACCAGGCATCTCTGACTTACATCCTAGGAGAGTTTCCTGGAGTGATAAAAAATTGGCGTCATTGCTAGGGAGAGGAGATCGAAGCTTAGCTTTCGTGGGAGAGGACATAGATCCATCTTTGATGATAGACAAAGCCTAGACATCATTTGGGTTGTAACCATCTATCTGGAAACTCCATTGAAATGAAGTGGCTCTGAAAAGAGCTCACACCAGGGAGAACCAAGAAGGCCCAATGGCAGCACCAGTTCCTGACCCTGAGAAGATCATCAGTAAGGGAAAATATTTACAAAGATAGGCTTCTGGATCTGCAAAGACATCAAATCTAGGTATTCAAACCAACACTTCTTCTTTCATATCTAAAAGGCCTCTAGTTGAATCCCCTGCAGCTGAAACTCATAGTTCTCAGGAAATTGGAATTTTATCTGAAATATTGAAGGTAGAGGAACCTTCACTTTCTTCTAATGTTACATACTCTGTTTTTTAGGATGATATTTCATCCAACCTTAAAGAGGTAATTATAGGATCCCCTTAGCAAAAAGAAACCTCTTCTTCTTCTTCTTTGAATTCCTCACCCACCAAGCCTACAGAGGGTGTTTTCTACACTCATACTAATCTACCTATTCTTGAAGATATTCTACATGATCTGTCCTCTAAGGGAGAAGAAATATTAGCCTTGTTGCTTGGTCAGTTATACAAGGCCTCCTATTTTTCACCCATCTCTAAATTTTTTTCTCAAAGTGAAGTGAGACAACCATTTTATTTAAACTCGACCATCCCATCTCAACCTTCATCTCCCGAAAATTCTTCTTTTGTATCAACCCCCAAGACTGCCATGTCTATCCATTTAACCAATATGGAACATATTTTAGAAAATAGGTATGCTCCACTTGTCTTTCCCAATCCCTTATCTGCCATGCCAACCAAAGATTATCAGAAATATATGCCAAAGTTTACCGGAGCTGGGGATTATACTGCTGAAGAACATATAGAATATTTTTATGCTTATGATGAAAATATTAACATTTTAGAAGAAGATGTGTGGACCAGAGTTTTTGTACAAAGTTTGGATGGCCAATCCCGGAAGTGGTTCAAAGAGATACCGACAAATTTTGTCACAAGTATTGAACAACTAGATGAGGTATTCTTAAAACACTGGGGAGAAAGAAGAGATCTACTATATTACATTTCTGAGTTTGGAAACTTAAGAAGAGAATATGGGGAGTTGGTCTCAGAATTCATCAAAATATTTAATAGAATGTTTGGAAAGATCCCTGCAGATATCAAACCAAGTGATGCATCGGCAAAGATCACATTCTTTGCTGCTTTTGATCCAGATTTTTATCTAATCCTCAGAGAAACAAGATCAACCACACTTGCTTTAATGCAAGATGTTGCCCTCGAAGTTGAATCAAATATTATGGCATCTCAGAAGATCAAAGGAAAGGTTGAGAGAAATAAGTCTGTTTTTGAGCCCCCTTCTTCTTCTAATAGTAAAATGGAAAAGATGGCCAAGATGTTGGACAACTTGACATCTGAAATGTCAAAATTGAAGATCCAGAATCAGCAACCAACAAGGACAAAAGAGCCAAATGCTTTTTTCCCTAGAAATCTGAATGCTTTCCCTTACAGAAGTAACAATCAACAATTCCAGATCCTTCAGAGAGACTAGAATGTGGCTGATGATCAGAGAATCAGACCCCTTTTCCAAAATGCAATGTTAGAAGAAGAACAATAGATATCTCATGATGAAGTTGGAGAAGTAGATGACATAAATTGTTTTGGTGACGAAAATGATTCCTCCTTTTTGACACAAGTAGATTATGAAGAAGCCTTGATGGACCAGCAAATTCATGAGGCAAGTATTGAAAAATCTGTCTACCTGACAGATGATCAGAAAGGTTATAATTTAAGATCCAAAAATGTTGCCCGTAAACCATTGCTCACTGCTCCTGTGAAGAAGAAAGAAGTTGTTGCCAAGCAGCCTGTTGCTCCTGTAAAATAGACCTCCACTCCTACAAAATAGTAGCAGAAGTAATCACAGTCCCTAGCCAAGGAGAAAGTCATTCTCAAAGATCCTTCCAACGAGGTAAAAACTTCTGACAAGTCAACATATTCTTTTAATTTCGAATCAGAAATTCAAAAAGTAAAAATACCTATGCCATTGACCGAACTCATGAAGAATGATATTTTCAAGTCTGCCATCTTGAAGTCCCTTGAACCAAATTCCTCTTCATCTGCTGATTTTGTAAACCTACAAGATGACAAGCCAACAGTAACTATAGGGCCTATGATAGAAGATCGAGATGATTCTTGTCCACCATTCTATATATCCCTAAATGTTCATGATAAGATCCTCCACAACTACTTGCTTGACTCAGGAGCATCACATAATGTTATGCCCAAAGCAGTGATGGATGAGCTTGGGCTTGAGGTCACCAAACCATATCATGATCTCTTCTCTTTTGACTCTAGGAAAGTCGGATGCCTTGGCCTCATAAAAGACCTTGTTATAAACCTTGCCTAATTGCCAATGAGAAGCATGGTAATGGATGTGGTGGTTCTTGATATCCCACCCACGTTCAGACTCCTCTTGTCTCACCCATGGAGCAAAAGGTTAGGAGGTACCTTGCAGATGGATGTTTCGTATGCTATGATCCTGGTGTTTGGAGGAGAGCTAAAAAGACTTTACAGATAAAATCAACTTGCCTACATCATCAGCGATGCAAAAAATTCTATAAATCATCCAATTTATGCTGTAGACAAATATTTTGGCTCATGCATTCTTCAAATAGATGATTCTCAATCAGCTCCTTTGCATCTTGTGAAGCCCACTGAATAGAAAACTAATGATAAAGGTGTTCCAGTTTGGACTATGTATTTTGATGGGGCTAGTACCAAAGATTCAGCATATGCAGGAGTAGTTTTGATTTCTCCTTCGAAGGAGACTATACATTTGTCTTTTAAGCTCAATTTCAAAACTAATAACAACATAGCATAGTATGAGGCCTTGTTGTTGGGATTAAATTATGCTAAGGAGATGGGGATAAGAGGATTAAAGGTGTTCGGAGATACGGATCTCATCATACAACAAGTAAATAGTACTTTCCAAGCAAAGCATGTCAGATTGAAAGCCTACAGGGATGAGGTATGGAAAATTAGAGATTCTTTTTCAATTTTTGAGATTTCTTATATACCCAGAGAGATGAATCATCTTGTTGATTCCCTTGTTGTTTCATCCAGCATGTTTATTCCTCCCATGCCCCCCAGGCTCAATTATGAAATCCAAGTCAAATATAGGCCATCTTTTCCCGAAAATATCAAATAATGGAAAGTTTTTGAAGATGATGATGAACTTAATAGATTTCTTCAGGTGGTAGATGAGTTTTCTGATATGCACGTTGACCAGCAGAATCTAAATGTAGAGGAATCCCAGAAGCCTAAGCTAAAACAAAAATTGGGTCAGCATGATATTGTTCAGCTACCTAACAATTATATACCTCAGGGTTTGGTACCTCTCGAAAATCTATTTGATCACAACGATGTCCCCTACAAGCCAGATAAAAAGGAGAAAGAGCATGTTGTTCATGAGAACAACATAGGGAGTGAAAACCAGCCTAAATTCATAAATCTGTCCTCTGAATTGACTGTTGATCAGAAGTCTGAATATTGCAGCATTTTGAAAGAATTTTCTGATGTTTTTTCCTAGAAATATAGTGGTCTGAAGACTTATGACCCTGATATCATTCAACATAAGATCCCTCTTGAAAAGGACACCATCCCTTCAAACAAAATATTAGACCTATCAGTCCTCTTCTTTTGCCTGTGATTGAAAGAGAAACCAAAAATCTTCTTGATGCTAAGATCATAATCCCTTTGAGATACTCTAAATGGATTGTAAATCTAGTAATAGTGAGAAAGAAAAATGGTGAGGTCAGGTTATGTGTGGACTTTAGAAACCTAAGAAGATGCTCTAAGAAATACAACTATCTACCTAAAATGGAACATTTGCTGCAAAGAATTTCAGGGGCTACTGTTATGTCTTTCCTAGATGGTTTTTCTGGCTATAACCAGATTTTTGTCCATCCTGATGACCAAGAGAAGATTGTGTTTACTACTCCTTGGGATACCTTTATGTATTCCAAAATGCTATTCGGATTAATGAATGTTGGGGCCACATTTCAAAGGGCCATGGACATAGCTTTCGTGGGTGAGAAGGACAAGTTTGTCCTCATCTATCTTGATGACATCATAGTTTATTCCAGCAGTCATGAGGAGCATCTAAAGCATTTAAAAAGAGTGTTTATGAAGTGCAGGCAGTTCAGAATCTCATTGAATCCCAAAAAGTCCCATTTTTCTCTCAGGAAAGGCAAGATCTTAGGCCACATTGTCTCAACAGAAGGCGTGAAAATTGATCTAGCTCGGGTGGAAGCAATTTAGAGGCTATCCTTGCCAAGATCGAAAAAGGATATTCAATCGTTGCTTGGCAAGATTAATTTTGTTAGAAGATTTGTTCCAAATTTCGCCAAGATGGTAAAACACATAACATGTATGTTGAAAAAGGGGTCTGAGATAAAATGGACAAACAACGCAAGGAATTCATTTCAGGATATCAAACAGGCTATCATGGAATCCCTGACTCTTATCAGCCCAGATTACAGCAAGATTTTCTACATTTTTTCCTTTGCTTCTTATGACACAGTGGAAGCAGTCCTACTATAGAAAGATGATTACAATATGGATCACCTAGTTGCTTTCTTCAGAAAAACACTCAAAGATGTTGAACTAAGGTATGATCCTATTGAAAAACAAGACTATGCTCTCATAAAATCTTTAAAGGATTTCAGAATTTATATCCTCCACTCAAAAGTCATTGCATATGTCCCTTCACCCTCCGTGAAAGATGTTTTGACTCAGCCTAATATTGATGAAAAGAGAGCTAAATGGATTGAAAATTTGATCGAGTTCAACATCGAAGTGAATCCCACCAAATTGGTAAAAGGCTAAGGCCTTGCTAAGCTTTTAACGGAGGAAAACCATGCGCTGCTGAACATAAATTTCATAGGCGAAATTTCAGCGAATTTGCAGACGGAGGTGGTAGCAGAAGGGAAACATAAAAATCAACAGGTGGCAGAGAATTTGTCTTCTTGTGAACGGTACTCAGGTATTATACATTATTTACAAAATCTAGAGGTTCCTCCTGAACTCAGCATGACTCAAGCCCGAGCCCTTAAGCTCAGAGCCATCAAATTTTGCATTTACAATAATCTGTTATATTGGAAAGAACCTACTGGTTTACTACTCAGATGTTTAGACAAAGAAGAGTCGGTGGAAGTTATACATTAGTTTCATTCAAGTGTTTGTGGAGGTCATCATTACTGGAAGACCACAGTTCATAAAATTCTAAGGGCTGGATACTATTGGCCTTTTCTTTTCTCAGATGTGTGTGCCTTCATCAAAGCTTGTGATAAATGTCAAAGATTCACAGAAAAATAGCAGCTAAAATCCTTGCCCGTAAGACCTATAGTAGTGAATGGCCCTTTTCAGCAGTGGGGTTTAGATTTTATAGGTGAGATAAATCCTTCATCTAGTGGTCAACATAAGTGGATCTTAGTAGCCACATATTATTTTACAAAATGGATAGAGGAAGTTCCCACCAGGAATGCCACTCACCAGGTTGTCATGAAGTTTCTTTATGAAAATATCTTGAGCAGATCCGATTGTCCCAAAAGGATGGTAAAAGATAATGCAACAGCTTTCAAAGCAGAGGCATTGGTCGACATGTGTGAATCAATGGGCATCTAGTTGGTACATTCGACCCCCTACTACCCTCAAGGTAATGGCCTGGCCTAATCATCCAATAAGAGCTTAATCAAAATCATCAGAAAACTGTTAGAGGAGAACAAAAAGAATTGGGATTCTAAACTAAAATTTTCTCTGTGGGCAGATAGAGTAACTATCAAAAATTCCATAGGAACCTCTCCATTCAAATTGGTCTATGGGACTGATGCCATTTTTCCTGTTCAGTTAATTTTACCAGTCTCTAGATTCCTTCAGAAAGAGAAAACTGAGTCAAATGATATGGTAAGAAGAATGCTTGATTTGGTGGAACTGCAGCAGGCCCATGAACAGTTAGTGGATAGATCAGAGGCTCATCAAAAGAAGATCAAAGATACTTTTGACAGAAAGGCAAAGGTGGATAATTTTCATGTTGGTGATTGGGTTTTGAAATGGGACGCTCTCAGACAAGATAAAGGCAAACATAACAAGTCTGATTCTTTGTGGACCGACCCTTTCATGATAACTCAAGTACAGCATAACAACACATTCATTCTGCAGAATCTGGGAGGTGAAGAAATGTTCAGTGACCCGGTCAATGGGAGATTTTTGAAACTCTATTTTGTCTAAGGCTGTGAAGCCTGGACATTGTAATTATAGTTTTAGTCTTTATTTTTATAGAATAAATCCATGCCCAATGGAAACACTAGCAGATAGTTTTTATTTTTATTTTCAAGAAAGGCATTGGTTCTGTGGTTCTTGAAACCTCACAGGGAGGCGTTCATCCCCAATAGGAGCCAGTGTTATCTCCTCAAATAAATTGGTGGAGATTTTTCTTTTGAGGTGATAGATTGTGGTCCAAAATTTGTTTCTAAATTTTTGTAGGTAGGTTAGAGAGTCTATTTTCTGTAAATAAACTCAGAAAAAACTTTTGATTTGGTTTGGTCAAGCAAAAGACAAAATCTTAGGTTTTGGTGGTTTAGGCGAGCCTGAAACGTGCTCACTAACCACCGAAAGCCTTCGTTCTCGGTAGTTAAGAGGGAAAATAAAAAGCGCGGTTAACTACCGAAAAGATTTCAATGAGAAAAATGAAAACCATGTGCTTTCAAACGAGCCAGTTTTCAATTGGTGCAATGATGAAAACATAACCGTCGAAATCCCATGGAGGTGGTAAGGTATGCATGTTCTTTTTGTATCTATCTGAAGATTGATACCCTGTTGTCCTTTTAACTACATTTGTCATTTCAAAATTAAGACTCTGCAAAGACACAGAAAATCATGCATGTTTCCTAACTAACAGAAATGATTAGTCACGTAACCCCTCACCATCTCCAGTCACGAGTACACAAATCCATTATGACCCCGATTAATCTTTGATTTGATCTCCATTCATTATCAATTCTAATTTGGGAATCATTGAGATAGTCTTGAGCCTGTGATTTCATCAAGCAAATGCATATCCAGAGATCATAATCCTATTTTTTGTGGTGATCGTTGAGTGCAGTTAGAGTTTAGCAGATTGTTATCAAGCCAATTGTCATACCATCAAGCCAAGTTGAGTCATCAGGTAGTTCAAATCCCATACTGTTTCAATTTAAATGTATATCTCACAAAACTCGAAATTTTTGGCATGTTTTCAGTCAGTCTGTTGCCTAAACTCAGTTAGTGATTGAGCTTTGCAATTAGAAATCTATGTCACCCTGTCCCATTTGTTTTTCTATGAGTCATACTCTTTATCATCCTAAATCATAGAGTCTTTGTCTCCCTGGCACGAAGTTTTTCATTGATCGCAGGTACAGTCAGCATTTACTAATGCCGAAAGCAGGGCCAATTCTAAGGGCTGAATTGGATGGAGTTTGGTACCTTGAGGCGTACCCTGAGGTGGCGGAGTTCTTCAAGCAAACTGGAGTCTATACGTATTGTGAAAAACTGGCAGATTTTAATCAACAGGTGTCTGAGACTTTTGCTAGCTCGTATGATGGAAGAACAAAAATAGTGGGAAAGGAGCAGTTTGTGGTTGATGAGGTAGCCATAGCTGAGTTCACTAGTCTTCCCAGAAAAGGCGATTGTTGGTTCAAATCAACTGTACCTTCAAACATCGAATTTAGATCCTACCTACAGCCTCTGCAAAAAGATCTTACATGGAAAAAAGACATACCAATGTCTTATCTAGAACCTAAGTGGCAATCTATCCTGAAGGCAATCTTTGTCTATATCACCTGTGAAGGTAGATACAACAGAGTCATGTTCTACCACTTCATACTTTTAAATCACTTCACAGGGAGATCTCCCATCAATTTACCATTTTACTTGCACAAAGCCCTCACGAAAATGGCTAAGCAGGTCAAGGCCAAGACCACTAAGGTGGCAAGTAGATCATCTCATCAAGGACTCATTACTCTCATTGTCAAAGAGTCACTGAAGAAAATACAGGTAGATTGGAACTACTTCCTCTTCTGGAATGAATTCCAGACTGATTGGCAACAGCAGGAGAAGGGTAAAAAAGTTGCCACTAAGAAGACCATTACTCCTAAAAGCAGTCATAGAAAATGGAAGGGTATCTCACCACCAAGAGATCCTATAGAATCATCCTCTGTTAAAAGAAAAACAATCAAAAGAAAGTTACAGTTTGAGGGTGAGTAGACCAAGGACCCTGCTGAAGGAAGTAATCCTTTAAACCTACCATATAGTGATTCAGAGCCAGAACAGGAGTTAGCAGAGACACAAGGTAATGTACAGGATGAAAAAGTTGTAGACGATTGTCCCAACTTGCCTTCACCAACTCCCCCAGAGGCACACATTCCACCATTGGAAAAAGATTCTTCAAGTAAGCCTAAAGCATCTAAGGCATGGAAAATCAATAAACTCCTACAACAAGTCTATGAAATGGAAGTCTTGGAAAGAGTTATTAAAAAGGAAAATACAAACTTGACTGAAAGAAATGAAGAGATTTTCAACATAAACCAAATCCTCAAAGAAAACCATGATAAGATCAAATACAGGAATAGGGTGTTGATAAGGGAGAACATGAAGTTGTACAGGCAGCTTAGAATTCTAAGGTTGAAATTAAAAGATTCTCAATTTCCAACACAGGAGAAAATAGGTTTGGAGACTCTAGCCAACTTAGCTACAACCATGGTAGATATACCACAGTGTTCCACACAACAATTTGAAGTTTGAATATCTGCACGAAGAGGAGCTGCATCGTCCAAACGACCTTGAACACTCAGCAGAACATCAAGGTAATCATTTTTGCAAATTTTGAAGTTTTGACTAAGCCAAGTTTTCGGTGGTTTAGGTGAACAGAACGACTGTTCATTAACCACCGAAAGTAGAGCTTTCGGTAGTTAAATCACCCAAAAGTATTCTATGTTAACCACCGAAATCCTGTCACTGCCAGAATGATCGAATTTTTGCACAGATTGAGGTTTTTCTGATCCAAATCATTTGAAAACACTCATGATGGAAGGATGATGAATTATATATTCAGTTTCAAGATCCATTTTTGGTACATGAGGATTAGGAAGGGTGGCCAAGTTGATTTTGGCACCTATTTTGGTGGAAACAGATTGGATTTTTACACATCTCAACAAATTTGAATTGTATCTCTTGAAAGAGTCATCACTCAGCCTTGGAAGACTATTCTGCACTACACAATGACTCTACAAGATATGAAGACCATGAAATCTGGGATTGACCTCATTTTGGGGATCATTCCATATCTTTTGTAAACTGAATTTTGACTTTCTATCTTTAGCATATCTGATCCATGCTTTTAGGATCTCAAAACTGCATTGTAAATCTATAAAGCTAAAGATAGAATATGAACTAAAGGTTCGATTTTGAATTCTATATGCTATTGTTTTGTATGGAAGACACTTTCTTTAATATATCAGCCTACAAGTTTCTTTCATTTGTTACTGTCATACCTTATTTCATCTTTGTCTATGCTTATGAGTGGAATTAGTTCTTTTGTCTCTGTTTAATGATCCTATGGTAACTCTCATCTTACTTTTGATTGTTAAGCAAGAATCACAAGAATCTTTGGCTAGTTTGGTGACCCATCATATATATGGTTTTATGTATGTTCTAGTTAACTGATTAGTGTTCTTATCCCTTTGTTATACAAACCTATCTGACAATAGCTCTTGAAAGACTTGTGCTTCATGATTATAGTTAAGATTGTCTTGAGAATACAATCCAGAGGTTAAGATATTCATCTTGATCCAAACCCACACCTATTATTGAGAAAATAGTTTCCAAAAAGATTGAGTTACCAGGCATCTATGACTTACATCCTAGGAGAGTTTCCTAGAGTGATAACATACATTATCAGCAGTCAAAAATCTCATCTTGACAAGTCTGTACTTGGAAACAATCAAACAAAAGGGGATCAATCTCCAAAACAACAGAGCAAGAAACAAATCCAAAAATCTTTGCAGAAACAATCAAAGGGATAAAAATATATACAAGGAAGATTGCAGGGACACTCCTCCACAAGAAGATTCAGATTTCATAATCAACAACAAATATACAAGCCTCACGAAGAAGAAGGATTCATAAGAGCACCTCCTTTTATAATATCTTCAACTACCACGTATCAAACTATATTTTTTTGTTTATGTTATGCATGTAATAATTTTGGACATAAAGTTGTAAATTGCAAAGCTAACAATAGGAACAATAACTACTTTGAGAGCCATACACAAAGGGGTTATTCAAGAAGACCTAGTGAAACACAGAGAAGAAGTTACAACAGG
>ML783661.1:590686-627777 GCA_009831015.1 Picea engelmannii
CTAGTAGAAGATATGAAACATAATATTTTAAGTGTGAGTCAAATGTGTGACCAAGGTCATAAAGTTACTTTCAATTCACAAAAGTGTGAGATAAGAAAAGAAGGTTCAGGGAAATTGGTCACTACAGTTGCAAGAACTTCAAGAAACATATATGTGTTAAGCGAAATTGGAAATGAAAAGTGTTGTCTAGGAAAGGAAAATGAAAGTTGGCTATGGCATAGAAGAATGGGTCACATGCCTTTTGATAACTTTTTCAAAGTCAGCAAAAGAGAAGCAATCAGAGAAATTCCCTAGGTCACTAAACCAACCAACACTTTATGCAAGCATTGCCAACAAGGAAAGAAAACAAAGACCAGGTTCAAATCAAAGGAATATTCAACAACAAAACCACTGGAAATTGTGCATACTGATCTAGTTGGAACAACTACAACAAAAGTCTTAAAAGGTGAGAGATACTTTATGTTATTAGTTGATGATTATACAAGAATGATTGCATTTTTCTTTCTCAAGAACAAGTCAAAAGATTTTGAAAACTTCAATATCTACAAGGAATTGTTTGAAAATGAGATGGATTCAAGAATAAAATGCTTAAGATCGGATAATGGAGGAGAATTCACCTCAAATGAATTTATGGAATACTGCAGCAATGATGGAATAAAAAGGCAATTCTTCATCACTAGGACACCTCAACAGAATGGAGTTGTTGAAAGAAATAACAAGAGAGTACAAGAAATGGCTCAAACAATGATAATGGATTCAAAGTTGACAGATATTTTTTGGACAAAGGCAGTGCATACAACAGTTCACATTCAAAATAGAGTAATGCTTAGAAACAACACTGATAAAACTCCCTATGAGCTATGGAAAGGAAGACCAACAAATGTGAAGCACTTCAGATTTTTTGGAAACAAATGCTACATCAAAAGAGAAGATGGCAGAATGGGAAAGTTTGACTCTCATGTAGAAAAAGGAATACTTGTTGGTTACTCAAGTACAAGGAAATCATACAAGTGTTACAATCTAATATTAAACAAAATTGTGGAAAGAATCAACGTAACAATTGATGAAACAGGCAGAACAGAATCAAAGGAAGAAGAAAACAAATCAATGGAACAATTTTTCAAAGAAGAATATGAAAAAGAAGTAGAAGAGGAAGATGAATATTAAGATGAAGAGAATATGATAGAAGCAAAAGAGAAAGTTCAGTAAGTATCTCCAAACACACCTAGAAAACGAGTACAGAAGAATCATCCTTCAGATCATATTATTGGAAACAGAGATGCAGGAGTTGAGACTAGAAGAAAAATATGTTCACCAGAACAAGAACACCTATCACTCTTATCTACAATTGAACCAACCTGTTTTGAATAAGCCAGCAAGGATGAATTTTGGAATAAGGCCATGGATGAAGAATTGGATCAAATAGAGAAAAATGACACTTGGGAATTGGTTCCAAGACCAAATAATAAGAATGTGATCAACACAAAATGGTTTTCAGGATAAAAATTGAATGAAGATGGACAGGTTACAAGGAACAAATCTAAATTGGTATGTAAAGGATATGCACAGATTGAAGGAATCGACTTTGAAGAGACATTTTCCCCAGTTGCCAGAATGGAAGAAATCTGTTTGCTTTTAGCTTATGCATGATCCAAAACTGTTAAAGTATATCAGATGGACGTAAAATAAACTTTTATGAATGGGGAACTTGAAGAAGAAGTCTACATTGAACAACCAGAAGGATTTCAGTTGTCAGAGAACACAAACTATGTGTGTAAATTAAAGAAGGCCTTGTATGGTCTAAAACAGGCTCCTAGAGCATGATACTCCAGACTGGATAAGTATATGCGGTAGGCAGGGTTCAGAAAAGGAAGGGCAGACAACAACCTCTACATCAAGGTAAGTCAAGGTAATATTTTATTAATTGAAGTTTATGTTGATGATATTATTTTTGGTATCGATGATGACAGGTTAAGCCAGAAATTTGAAAAAGACATGCAAAATGAATTTGAAATGTCATTAATTGGAGAACTATATTTATTTCTGGGACTTTAGATACGTCAAAGTAACCAAGGAATTTTTATTTCTCAAACCAAGTATATCAGAGAAATGCTAAAGAGGTTCGGAATGGAATATTGCAAACCAGTTATCACTCCCATGCAAACCAATTTTAAGTTGAGCAAAGATGATGATTCGAAGTCTACAGATCAGAGGCAATACAGGTCAATGATTGGCAGCCTACTATATGTGACATCATCTAGACCAGATGTAATGCAAGCAGTTGGACAGGTGGTAATATTTCAAGAAGCACCAAAGGAATCACATGTATTAGCAGTAAAGAGGATCTTCAGATATCTCAAAGAAACAAAAGAGTTTGGATTATGGTATCCAAAAGGAAAAGATCTATCACTTATTGCCTACACAGATGCAAATTGGGCAAGTTGTATTGATGACTGACGAAGCACCAATGGAGCAGTGTTCTACTTAGGTGAGTGTTTGGTATCATGGCTAAGAAAGAAACAATCATCAATATCTCTATCTACAGTCGAGGCAGAGTATATTGCAGCAACAACATGTTGTACATAGGTTCTTTGGATGAAACAAACTTTGACAGATATATAGGTTGAGTATGATGAGCCCATTCCAATATATTGTGATAATACAAGTGCCATTAGTATCTCAAAAAACCCGGTGATGCACTCAAAGACGAAGCACATTCCAATCAAGTATCACTTTCTATGGGAACAGGTTGTAGAAAAGAACATCATAGTTGAGTATGTGGGCACAAAAGAACAAGTGGCAGACATCTTTACAAAACCTCTTCCACGGGAAGCCTTTGAATATCTTCGCCAAAGACTTGGAGTTATTTCTACTCCAAAATAAATTATTTTTGAATTCTTTTTGAATGCTTATCTTATATGTCTTATATGTACACAAAGAAGCACCATAAGAGGACAATTCAGTCAGGGGGAGCAGCCCCGTATGGAAAGACACCTTTGTCATTGATGACAAAGGAGGAGAGATTTATCAAATGCAGAGGACAGAGGCAAATTTATCATATGTAGAGGATAAAGACATGGTTCCATGTGGAGCATGAGTGATATGATTTCATTATTGCATCAAAGTGTTTCCATCAATGCCAAAGGGGGAGATTGTTGATTAAGGTTGGTTGTCATTGATGTCAACCCTTGAAGAAAGCCCTATAGCACAAAGGTTTGGGTAATGGACCCAAGATTGTTTGATGTAAATATGACTCATTATTATTTTCTCATGGTTGATAAGAAGTAAATATGGATGAACTCCAAAGTGGTCCCCTTATGGTGAAATCCCTCACGGGAAGACGCTTTGTGGAGTAAGAGAACCCATGCTTAATTGTGGAATAATGATATTAAGCATACTGAATTTGACAGGGAAACTATCCTATATGGATAGTTCTTGTCATTCCATTTCCGGTGGTATGTATAATGTCACATAACTCCTCACAGTTAGAGATTTATGACCATGTGAAGTTGGAGAACCCAGGTTTGGGTAATGGACCCAAGTTTGTTTGATGGATAACAGTATGATTTTTACTATATTTGAATGTAATACTATTATATATGGATATTACATGTCATTCCATTTCTGGTGGTATGTGGAATGTCACATAACTCCTCATGGTTTGAGAGTTATGGCCTTACAAAGTTGGAGGACCCTCATATGTCATCTAGAAGCCCCAAAAGGTCAAAGTAGTCAAAGTGGTTTAACAGATTTTAAAAGGTAAATAATAAAGTGAAGTGATGAGTGTATTATAATTCAAAGTGAATACAAAATAAATTATTTCAATATTAAATTTAATGGAGAAATTAGAAGTGAGTTAACCCTAAAATAAGGAAAGTGTGCCAAGTGACCTAGAAGATGTTTTTAAAGAAGCTACTTGGAGAGTATAAATAAGAGGAAAGGCTCTCTCATTTTAATTGTACTTCAGAATATTGGATATATATGGGTTTCTGAGGTAACCAAGTATATCTAAGCTGAATTTCTGAGGGAAGGTGAAGAAAAGAAGGCCGAAATGCAAGGAAGGATAAATTCTTTTGATGGTGCTTTCTAGGGTATGTTATTTACAGGCCATATCACCATTTTTGCTATAAATGTTTTTTTTATAATGAATCACACCATGAAATTTCTATGCCATTGCGAAAACATAACCAAGTATCCGTGGTAAAAAAATCAGCTTGTGAGTCATTGTATTTTGGGAGTTACACTCCGTGGAAAATAGGGTTTGTGGCTAGTCCTGAAACTAGTCAAAAACAAGTGTTTCAGGTAAAAACATCATAACTTCTTCATAACAGATACAAATTCATTGAGACAATTTTTTTTAGTTAGGGTACATTATTTAGTATTATTTGTAATGGTTTTAGATAAATTAAACAAATATTTCGTGCGGGGAATGCTCTACAAGGTCGCTCTCTAGAATAATCCAGAATTCAACAAGGTATGTCATTTTTGCTATAACTCCTTTTATGAGAGGTTCTAAGTAGTGAAACCTAGAGGAATTGCATAAACAACACTAAATAAAATTGTTTATCAGTTTCATATCTTTATACATTACCGGTTCAAAGTTATGATTACTTCAAGTTAGGGTTGTTGACTAATCCAAAACTAGGCATGTGAGACTAAAGAAAAGTTTGATGAAAATGCTAGTCTCTTGTTGTTAAAGTTGAGGAAGGTTTGCAGGAATGTGATCATATACACCAGGTCTATTACAGAGCTACAAATCATATTTGGATGATGAAATTTATGAGGTCTTTTGGTTGAGATACATGTTGAGTACATGGTTGAGACAAGTAGTTGATGAGTTGGAACATACATGAGGTGTATAGTTGATGATGTTGGTACATATTGATGAGTCATAGTTGATGAGTAGTTGACACATGATTGGTACATACTTGGTACATGGTTGGATGCACTTTTTTATGGTACATTTTGATTACAGGTTGTTTGGTACAGGTTGGTGCAGGGTTGATGCACTTGTTTATGGTACAGGTTGATTACAGTTTGAGGTACAAGTTGATGCATGGTTGATGCATGGTTCAGATTTATTGGTATAGGTTTACAGTGGTATATCTCATGGTGATAGTTTGATAGTGGTTCCATCATTCTACTTCTACTTTATGGTGGTAGGAAGGGGCAAGGAAAGGTGGTTGTAGCCACCTTCTAGTTGTAGCCGGAGAACATAGGGGGTTGTAGCCTCCTTCTAGTTGTAGCCAAAGAATTGGGGAGTTGGAGCTTCCCTCAGGTTGTAGCCTAAGAAACTAGGGGGTTGGAGCCTCCTTCCAGTTGTAGCTGGAAAAAAAAGGAGGATGGTGCTTCCAATGAATGTAATTCTTCAAGACATATAAGAAAAACATTTCGTGGTTTTCTCCCGATTTGGGTTTCCACGTAAAACACTGGTGTATTGTGTATGTGTGTGATTGTTTATTTATTACTGCTCATTATTGGATAATAATTCTACATTGATCTAATATTTGAAGAAAAAATATTATAATTATGATATTACTGATTCACCCCCCCTGTGACTCATGTAAACGAAAAGGTGGTGATCCAATTCATAGAACAACAACTGATCACAAGGTTTGGTGTGACTTCTATCCTTGTTTTTGATAATGCAACTTACTTTTATTACACCTTACTAACAAATTTTTATCTAGAAAAAGGAATCATAATCAAATACTCTGCAAACTACTATCCACAGGGGAACAGAGTGGCAGAATCAACTAATAAGAGCCTAGTGAGCATATTGAAGAAAATAGTTGCAGACAACAAGAGGAATTGGCATAGTTAACTTCATAATGCTTTATGGGCTGATAGAGTTACACCCAAGGAAGATATAGGGAATTCCCCATACTTTCTGGTATACGGACAAGAAGCCATTCTCCCAAATGAGCTATATATTCCATCTCTTCAACTTGCTCAGGATTCGAGAGGACATCCCTCATCAGTAATACAACAAAGAATTGATACCCTCCTCATGCTGGAAGAAGAAAGGGAGAAATCAAAATCAATGTTCATATCTAATCAACAGATAGTTAAAAGGTGGTTTGATAAGCATAAATCTAAAGAGAAGAATTATGAACTGGGAGACTTAGTCCTAAAATGGGACAGAGCAAATGAGCCTAAAGGAAAACATTCTAAGTTTCAGAATTTATGGCTCGGACCTTTCCAGGTGGACGAGAAGATCAGGGTAGGCACGTATCGGCTACAGAATTGGAGGGGGGAACTTGATGCCCTCCCAGTGAATGGCCAAGCCCTAAAACAATATTTTCATTAAAAAAAAAAAACATTGGGTGTACATTTTCACGATGTTTGTTTCAGGTAGGTCAATTGTGGAATTGATTTTTTTTTTTGTTTCTTGCCTTTTTATACTTCTACGCTTTTGAATATTGAGTTTAGAAAGACAATGGTTGACCTTAATTCATGCGATATGATGAACTAGGTTCCTGACTCATCTCTCTCATACAACACAAGAAGTTCTCAAGGACCTATGGTTGTTTTAAGGGGTTCTCTACCTAACCTGCATAGATGAACAACATTGGAAAAGTGATGAAGTGTTTTCCTAGTGTTCTAGTAAAACCTTGAGGGAAAGATGGTAAGTTGGAAGGGACTATATGCACCTCAGAGATAGAGCTAGCAAAATTACACCTTAACCATCTCATTTTGCAAATAAAAGACGTCCTCCTCTTCCACTCTCTCAAGGCGTTCTGCCGAAATAAAAAAAATTATATCAAATGAGTGCACAGTAGGAGAGGGTATGTAGAAAACTCCGTCGGGGCTATGGACACTCTCTGGCAGTAGAGCAAGGTCTGTGACGTCGGGGTGACTCCGTTAGGGCTATGGATGCTTGCTAGTAGTGGAGAAACATCGTAGAAAGTGAATAAGGGTAACTAAAGGACCTAGTGCCAATGAATGCTTTACTATAATCTTGACAAAGGGGGCGTGAGTCAAGGTTATAGAAAATGAAGGTGGAATAAAGGTTGAAAACCCCATAGGCATGCCCAAATGCACCAACCAGAGAATTTCAAATGCAAGGATAAAAGAGACTCTGATAAAAAAATGGTTAAGTTATTGATCAGCTTTTGCATCACCTTCACCTGAACTCGAGGTAGGAACAAAGATTCTTCTTTCGCCCAGTAAGTCGCCATTTGTTGAGCACTCAACACACCTTAAAAAAGCCTCTGTATATATATATATATATATATATATATATATATATATTTGGGTACCATTTGATCTTTTGCACTGTCTGATTCGACTTCATTTCGAGAAATGTTTTGTCTTTGCTTATTCTCATAACTCTCGTCACCTATTCAAGTTTTTTTTGAAATTATGAAGCCCCACGACTTAAAAGGCCTTAACACCTCAATAAATAATCGACAGCTGAAACACTTCACCCGACACGCTCAAATTCGACATCGGAAGGAATTCAAAGAAGGAAACGAACCACTCGGGAAAACTCAGTCGCCAAACGTCGATCTCCATAAACATCGGCAACAGTAATTTTTGTTTTGCGTCAATTATTGCATAAGGATATCACTGATAGCCGATCCCCCTTAGACATCGGTAAAAGATGATGGGAATAGACGTTAACAAAGAAAGAAACAGTATCACCGATAGTCGATTCTCTATGCGCTTATCGGAATCGGGGAAAACCTAAAAGGATCACAACAAACATTATGACCGCGCTAAACGATATTCCCTATCTCTAATCCCTGATTTGATTTTGGCATCGAGACTTTTTTGAGGAAGCTAATCTGAAGAAAGCACCTGATAGGTTTATCGTCCATCGTCAAACCTGGATACTTTTTCAGCATCAACAAGACAAGGTTTCTTTTAGAGAAAATAACTTAAGGAAAGTCCTGACTCCAATTAATAAACATGAATTACGTCACCAGTCTTCAATGCCATGTGTCTTTACCGGATTGGAGAACCATATGGTCTCGTTTTACCTAGAGTCATTCTTAGTTCCCTAGGTCTGAGTCAGCTTTGCCACAAAAACATTGTATGATGAAATTGAGTGGCGTCAGATATTTTTGCATAAGGAAATCAATGAAAACGTTCATAACACATCCCCAATCCCCGATCCACCCACTAAGAGAGCGACATGATGGGACGTTTTAGCATTAGATACGATCGGATTTTGAGCATTTAAGGAGCTAATTAATACCAAATCCTGCAATAGTTGCTACTTCGTGCGCCAAACAAAACAACAGTTTAAAATCATCAATAGACCACATCACCCCCCATGCCTCCATCGTCAACCCATGATGAATTTAAGTTATAGAGATTCAACGGAAGATTTGTTAAAATTTAACTCATTACCCGAATTGATTGGCTCATGCGACACGGTAATTTCTTCCCTGTTTAAATTCTTTCGAGCCTTTGTAAACAAAATCATTCTGTGCATAAGAGAATTCCAGAGCATCTGAAGGAGCAAGGCAAATGAATTGAAGGTTGTATTGATCCCATGATCATAAAAATAACTAGGTTTTAACAAGATTCAAAGGTATGTATCTGAGTCTGTAACTTTCTTGGTTGTAATTCATGTGTTTTTATCTAGTTTTTGTTTTACACAGTTTCTGAGAGTTTATTTTAGTTGTAGGAACAATGTCACCAAGAAATAAAACCACAAGAAAATCGTCGAGGGAACCAAAGCTGAAATAACCAGAGGTAGGCAAAGGCTCCTCTCCAGGGGCCGCAAAATAATTGGAATGCACTTTGAGGCCGAAACCAGTCATTAAGACAACAACGAATAAGGTTTTTATCTAGCCTCCAACCTTTGGAGATATAGAGGAAAGTATAGGGTCCAATATGGCACTCCCACATAGGGGATAACTCTTTAACAAGAGCATCCGGTAGGAATACCTGGAATATGCCCCACACAGTGATCCATATGTAAGAGTGCTTGGCGATGAGGTGTTCCCGAACATTCGATGGTCGTACCTGCATATGGTGGCAATAAGAACCCCTATTTTATCCTGTATTGAAGTCTTGAAGTGGCTCATCAACCACATAGACAAACATAAATGTTTAATCAATGATGAAAATAGTGGGTGTGTCGAAGTGTTCCTACCAGTAGAAGTTCATAAATAATACAAACTTAGAGACCTTGAGGAGCATATAAATACAGATTTCTTCGTGAAGTTCTATGAGCTCCATGACACCAGTCAGGTGATAGCCTCATGGTTGAGAGAAGACAAGAAGTTCACCAATCGAATCACTGGATGGTATGGGAAGGACAACTTAAGGGAGCCATACATTTGTTTGATGGCTCTCGTCTACCAATTATATAGAGAGAAGGATTGCTCCGTACTTTCAGAGGCATGGATGCCCTTGGATTACACAATGGTGATCTCTGGGAGTGGTTTCAACTGAGGAGTGATAATTTATAAACAATCGAGCATCTGTATATAATAGGATCAAATTCCGAAGGAAGGAGAGACACCAGCCTTTTACATGGCTTCATATTTTCTCAATCTCATGTGCGCCAAAAACATCTTCGCAAGCATGAATCTAAGATGGCATGTCGCAGATCTCCCAGTCCATGTCTATTTCAACGTGCTATGGGAGAATAAGTATAAGAAGTCTTACTACCTCATCTACGATGAATTCATCGTGTGAATTTATTTTATTCTATTTAAGAAGGAATTCCCGAGACTATCGGCTACGGACAAGAAAATGATATCCAAGGTAGGCCACTGGTACTTGGATGAGCACAACACCTACATCAGGGTGTTCGGGGCCACCGGAGCATCACATATCCTACCATCTCATGTCCTGTACTGGCCTGTAGTAGGAGAAATATGCTATCAAACCATCTTCCAAGGCTACAATGCCACCCTGGTCAAGGATAAGAAGAAGGTGTTCATACCCTATGGTTTCCATGTGGGTTTCTACCTAGTAAAGGATACTGCTCAAGCCAAACAAGAATGTCTGAGCCAAATCAATTTCAAATTCTAGACAAGTCAATTCCGCAAGAACGATCCAAATGGCCTGGTCTTGCAACATGCTTCATAGGTGTCATCTTGCTAGTCATACACCCACAAACAATTCGAAGATGAAGTCTACACAAAAAAAGCCCAGGAGCAGGATGAGGTGGTAGAAAAGATGGTCGACCCAAAAATGACTAGGTTCAGGTTCATGAGCCTGGATGAACAGGAAACGAAAATGGAGTAGTTGGCTCAAGAGGCCCTTAGAGCTAGGGAAGAAATCAGAGCAGCAAAGGCAACACAGGTTCCACTGGTATCTCCAATGCAGAATAGGGGATGTCCCATGACACATGATGCATGAGCAAGGGTATTTCTCAAGATATAACAAGCGCAACTAGTAATTGATCAGTTGTAGCATGAACCAAAACTCATATGAATGACAAGGGTCCCTGTCGACAACCCAGATGAAAGTCAGGTAGGTCCAAGTGGCCCTAACCTAATACAAATTGATGAAATCGTCGGGTTAGTGTTACACATTATTTTTGTTACCCCTATGATTGTTAATTATGTAAACCTATCCTTTGTCTTTATAAGGATCAGTGGCCTGAATTCCTGAAGAAAGAAAGGATAAGAACTTTACCTGAGAGAAGAAGTTGTCTTTTCCTTTGTAAAAACCCTATTAAGGAGGATCGTCGCACCCTGCCTATTGTTAGGGGTGTGAAATCCCATATCATCGCTTGTTGTACTAAAATTTTCCTATGACATCATCGCACTCTGCTCAGTTATAGGGGTGCGAAGATTTTCGTACGTGGGAAAAATGAGCATATTCTCGATGCTTCTAGAAGGAGAAGCTTCTATAGTGAGGTGGCCTCCGATTGGTTTGGATCTTACTCGCTTTTCTGATTTAATGGGATCATCCTAACCTCTTCACCTTATCCTCTTCATCTTATAAAAGGAGAGGAGCTCTCATGGAGGAAGTTAGCTTGATTATATGGGAAATTTGGCTTGAGATTGTTAGCTTGGTTAGACTGGCTTTGAGTTTTTCTTTGTCAAGATAGATTGTGAGTGACTTTTAGATCTATAGTCTCAGAATTATTGGAGAAAAAGTGTGTGGGAAGCAAGGAATTGTTGGAAGGGACCTTACAATATCAATGCATATAGTTGTATTATCCTTTTCATATTTATAATACAGTAATATATTTCTTTCCCATTAAATTGTCTTTATTTTATTGTATGACTCCTTGATCACATACATAGGTTTTGTTGAGTATACATTGTTTCTTTCACTTCGTTGGCTTCTGCCTTTTTATAGGTTTAGCATCCCATAAGCCTTGGAACAGAGTGAAGATGACATAGTGAGGAAAAATGACATTTAAAACGTATTTCATTTATCTCTTGTTAGTTAGTATGCTTGATAATTAAAACTTAAGGAAAGTTTTATATTTTGTCTTGTTTTGTTATAGTTTCGAGGTGAAACTAGGGAGATCTGTTTGTGTCTGCACTTATTGATTTGTCCGATAACAAAATTGGTGACCATACTAGGGAACAAATTGTTTTCCTATTTTGTCTTTCTTTCTTGCTTTGAATCCATGGGTTCTTTTTCTAAGTCATTGGGAGACCTAGATGAACTCTTTGATTGTTTAAATTCACTGGAAAAAACCTTCTTACCTTTTATATTTTCCATTTTTCCTTTGATCGTCGCACCCTGCTTTGAGGGATAGTGCAACGATTTAGGATTAGCACACCCTACCTTTTGACACAGTGCAATGTCTTCACATTGTATTTTTTGTCTAGACTGTGACGATCAAGGATCATCGCACTATGTTATTCTGAGAGCCTGCGACAATTGTGTGAAAAAATAATTTTGGATGGTTTTTCTTGCTCAAATCTTAGACATGGTTTTGTGGTGAATTTTTGGGTTTGATTATGGTCTTTTTATAGTCTGCTTGACATCTTTAATATGTTTTTAGCCATATTTTCTTTGTTTTAGCTTGTTTTCTTTTGAAATATTTGATCTCTTGCTTTGAGTGTCTTTCAGTTACAAATCTTTGTTTTTCTTTAGAATTGTTTAGTGAAAATAACACTTCTTTTTTCTGAATAACTCATGTTAAAAGAGAAACTTTGTTTGGGTTTGTTTTTTTTAAAGTGATTTTTCTATGATTTTATATATCTTTGAAACAAAAATATTAATTTATTGCTTTGCATTAGTTTGGGGGCATCTTTGCATTTGAAGTAGCGAAATTGCGTGTTTTTTGCATTTTTAATCTTGAATTGGTGGGGGGGGGAGAATCGTGTATTGGTGTACAGTTTCTTAGAATCATTTCCTAAAGTTATTGATATTAATAAGTTTAATCATTTTTGGGACATTTTGCATTTGGGAATGATAAACGTTTTCTCCTTCTCGTAATATAGCCTTCATCGAAGTGAAATATTTACATTCTCATTTCTTTGCATTATTTTGAGTCGGTCAAAACATAATTTAGTCCACACCATTTTCCTCTTGAGTAACAACAGCCTTAAAATAAAGCACTTATAAAAATTGATTAGACATTTTTATATTTTCTTGTAGAAAACCTACATTAGATTAGTTGTAGGGATTTGGAATAGGTGCGAAAGATAACTTTCCAAAGCTGCAAACAAACATAGTATCTTGAGTTAGGGAGCATTAAAAGCCACTTGCTACAATTTGTCCTGGGAAGCCCTTCTAACAAAAGGGTCAATCATGAGGTCGCATTAGGACTGGTAGAGTTACTCACCCTGCTTTTTCAGACTTAATGTAGAGATTGCGCATATTATTGGGGGTCACATGAGAAGAAAATCTTGAGGGGACCTTCTCGAGTTGATTTTGGGCTAGATACCCTGCCTTTGCACCTGGATCAGATTGTCGAATGTTTCCCCAGGCATCATTGTCATAATTGGTAACCTTAGTATCCTATATCTTTAGGGTCTTTACACGAGGTGACTGTGGAGCGGAAAGTATTCATGGTACCTGGAATCGATGTTATCCAAACTCACTCGAGCTCCTTGGAGGGTATACACACGTTTATGTGTGGGAGCTTGCACCAGGGTGTAAGTTCGTTAAGTAGGTTGTCAATGTAACTTTTCCACCCACTCTATCTCAACCCCTTCTTTAATTTTTCTCACGAAGTTATATTTCATCACCAACTAGTGTGTTCATTGTAAGAAGGTTTTGTTTTTTTGTTTTCTTATTATATTTTTAGCGTGTGTTGGTTGTTTTCCCTAGAAGACTCTAGGTTGGATATTTATTTCATGGCATCAGTTCTCTAAATGACCAATGAGGGAACCCCTTTTCCAGGGGAACCTTTTGTTTTTCCTTCTTACGAAAACATTGGTCTTCCTCACATCGCTACTTTGAGCCTTCTAGGTCTCACAATTGGATTATCGGTATGGTTGTTTTCCACTCAAGTAATCCTGAATGCAGCTATTCCTTCAGTTGTAATCACTTCCCCCCAAGAGCATCAACCTCATGTTGATCCTTCACCTTATTCACTAGTAAGATATTCTTCACCTTCTTCACTTGCAAGGTCTTCTTCCGTTTCATCTTCTTAGTCGAGTGAAATCTCTAAATCTAGTAACCCAGTGGATAAGAAGAACAAGAAAAGGAAGATTAAGAAGAAGAAAAATAAGCAAGGTTCCAAGCTTCCAACCACTACCAGACATGTTGGAAAACAACCAGTTACTGATAATCGTACTAGGATTTTTGATGATGCCAAGATCACCCAAACAACCCTTAAGCCAAAGTACCCTTGTAGGATTTGTAAGGGTATCCATATTCTTAAGGATTTTCATGGTCTATCCAAGGTTATAGAAGCATGGTATACACACCCTCGCTAACCCATGTTGTCAGCCTCTGAACAACATGTTGATGATCTCCCGTCAACTAGTCAAGATACCATTGGGAAGAAGAAAAGTAGAGTCAAGTTCTCGTGTATGTTATGCAAAGGGAGTCATCAAATTGAACTTTTCCCTCGTAGGGACAAAGCCTCAAAATTACTAGAATACATGACCGTTTCATAGCCTCAAATTCCAGCTGCTTACCGTAAGCTTTCTCTCAACCCACTTGTAGTTGATGGAATTATCAATCTGGTCCCTTCATCGGTTATTCTAGTTGATCATGTAGTCAATCTGGTCACATCCTTAGTTGAACTAGTTGACAAAGTGGTCGATCCGATCCCATCCTCAGTCGATCACACTCTCCCTTTAGAGAGTGTCACCCAAGCGGTCGATCTGTTTCCACTCATCGAACCCATTATCCCCTTGGAGAATGCAACTCAAGTGGTTGATATGATATTTTTATCGGTCGATCCTACTCTCCTGCTAGAGAGTAAACCCGATGTTTCCCACGTTTTTCTCGTTGATACATAATCTACCATAATGGGGGGAATTCCTCCTTCTCTCGTGGAACCCCCTCCAAGTAATGAGGCCATCCTTTTTTATTGGGGTGCGCTAATTGGACCTCATCTTCCCTCTCACATTCCTTTCAATATTACCATACAGGTTTGTGGTTAGGACGTTCCTCAGACATTGATATATGAAGGTGCATTCGTTAGTATTTTTTCCTCTATTACTTGGCAAGCTTTGGGTTATCCTCAACTTGTGTCGGTTATGCATAATCTATTATCTTTTAACAGAATAACCAATCACCCTTTAGGGGTCCTTCCTCAGTTTCCCGTAACTTTGGGAGGGAAAAATGTCTTTATTGATGTTATGGTAGTCCAAGACCCCTTGGATTTTGATTCACTCCTTGGGAAATATTACGTCTATTCCATGAAAGCTATCATGTCAACTCTTTTTTGTGTGATATCTTTCCCTCATGATGGAAGAATTGTGACTATTGATCAAATTTCGTTCATTGGCCCTGACTTGATCATCAACTCAATGACCTCCCTAGACGGTTCTTATATGCAGAGGGTATCGCCCCCACGACATGTCAATTATGTGGTGTTTTCTCCCATGCCTTCAGTTGCCGATAAAGATGAGCCTCTCACTGTAATCTCAATCTCTTATGACTTGCATTTGGTAGTTGATGTTGTAACCTAGGTCTGCATCCTCTGCCTCTCCTCTCTTTTTCCCTATTCCTTCATCAATTTTTCCTCTTCTAGTTGGTTAAGTCATTTTCCCATTACTCAGTGACTTGGTTCTTATTTGTTTCTTTCTAGTTTGAGTCTTTGAGCATTTATGTTCTGTTTTTCTTGAAAGGATGAAATATATGTTGGATTTGGTTCGAATTACTTATCATCATATTTTCAATTGATCCAACTCACCATAGGTCGACCAAGCCTTTTATATACGCAGTAAATGCCCATTGAAAAACGAAGCCATTCAGAATGGTCATTTTTGGGCCAGGACTGTCGAAATGAACAAGGAAATTTTCAACGGTAATGATTCACCAAGCAAATCATATCAACGACAGTCTACCATTCGGGGGTCCAAAATCATGGGGAGTTTAACACCAAGAGTCATTCGAAGACCCAAAGTCCCAAAGTAAATCTAGGCCATCCATCAGAGGGGACGCGTAGCAGCATATCATTCACATCAAATATTTTCCTCCGAGAGATAAATGGTTCTTCTAATGTTCCACCATTTTTTGTGGCCACAACAACCCCACTTATGTTTTTATTTTATAAGTGAGAGGAAAGGGGGGGCCTACTAAAATTTGAGCTATAATGCCTAATCCTCTACTTATTGTTGCAAGGGAAAAACTCTCAATGGACAAGGATAAACCACAACATACAGGTATGACTACAGAAATCAACTCAATTACAACATATGCTATATAGACTAATGTTAAATACAAGAAAGAGGCATACCTTGATCCAATGTTTGATGATGTTCCACCGTTGAGCACTTTGACCCAAATGTTTATATCTACAAGAAGTTCTCAACAAACAAGAAAAGAAAGTATATAGTGATGATATAAAATGGATTAGCAAATCAAATAGCATAATCCATTAATAAACGTTACAAACACGCCCATGGATAATAATCATATATTTGCAAGATACCAATAGGATTGGAAAGGAGTGTTTCTATTAATAATTGATCAGCAGAAGTGTCAACATTACAAACTTCCTTGTCAGCATGGTTCTAAACCAAGAAAACAAGTTCCTTCCAACTGGGTCTCCACCAATTCAATCCTCCACCAAAGGCAAGCTCATGAGAAAGAGGAAAAGAGGTCCTCTAAACAATAAGGGAAGAGCTTGGGGGTTGAACACTATGTTCAGACTTGAGGGACAAAGGGATGCAGACTCAATATGAAGTAATTTCTCCAGAGTAACTTTGCTCTCAAAGTTGAATGCTTTCTCTCCCTTTTCCATAGATCGAAATTTTTCTCTTATAGCTTCCAGAATGCAACTGAAGGGTCGAGTGAGAACATTTCTAGTATATGGAAGGCCAAGGATCAGAGATCTTCTGTCGTGACATGGAAACCCGACCTCATTTTGTATTTTCTGGCAAAAATCCCGATATACACAAGATGTAATGGAGAAGCAAGCGTATATGCATATTGCATAGTAGTTAGGGAGCGTATATGTGGAAAAATGTATATTTTTAGCTCTGGATTCATCAAAAAAGGGATGAAAAGTCTCCATAGGGAAATGGAAAAAGGCCCTCTATGAAAGATAGAAATAGTGAGGCAAATCTTGCTATAACAGATTCCCCCTAATGTGTGAGATCATAAGAGTATTTGTGATGACCAAAATACATTATAAATAACCCAGAAGTGGAGTGGTAGAGAACTAGCTGGACGAACTCAATGGCTCATTACATTATGCACTGACTTTGCATACATGGTTGCCAAGAATACAATGCAAATCCATGTGGAAAATATACCAAACAAGTGTTCATGGCCATGAATAGGAAAATACAAATGAGGTTATGCCAAAAGTTGTCATAGTCACTAACAAGGCCTAGTGAAACCAGTCTCAAAAATCAATCTGAAGATATTTGTATACCATGGAGTACAATCTGATCTCCCATGATCACTGAAGTCAAATAGGTACTGGTCCAATGAAATGGAAGCAATAGCTCAGGAAAGTTGCGGCCGCATAGTGATGTCTTCAAGTCTTCTACACTATCTGCCAATCGTGCAAGTCTACATCATGTGAATAAATGAGTTGAGATCGAACACGATGAGACATCATTTGATTACCGGTTATTGAAGTATACTGTTAACAAACGTGAGACAACCTACCGATAATGAAAGTAGGTATCAAGGCACCGAGTACATATCTACAAATGTGAATAAAAGAGTTGGTGTCAAACACTTGAGAGATCCATTGAGCAGGAGACATTGATGTATTCCCATCTGTCAATGGCGAGAGAGCCTACCACTAATGACTGCAAGTCTCAAGGTACTCATAAAACTCTAGGTCCCATATCCAGAATAAATGAGCTGAATTCGATGGAAAGAGACCCGTTGAAAGGAGAGCATTGAGGCATCTCTCATCAATCAACACGAGGAACAAAGAAGGAGCTTCATGATTTGGTGGAGATTGAATGAAGAACATGTTCACAAACCAATGACCCTATGTCTCTTTCATCTGTGCCAAATGCAAGAGGTACATGAAAAGGACCCTCTGAATAGCAGCCAATGATGAAACATTGTTGACAAAGGTGAGGAAACCGACAATAAGGCTAATGGCATCCAAGACACTGCACAAATCCTAAAGTGTGAATAGATGTACTACCGTCGAACACAAGGTTAACCACCTAGTCAACGACCAATTATGAAATGTCGATTGTTGGGTTCAAGGTGACCTACCAATGATGAAAGTAGGGCCAAGGTGCATGATAAGACCAAAGTATCATGTGATTCTAAGACAAACTAAGGGTATGGCCAACATGCAAAGTCAATATTTCTGAGGAGTGGCCGACACAGTTTGATAGACGTCCTTTGAACAAGAGCATGAGACATATGGTGGAATCTGGCAGCATGCACTCAATGATGTGACAATTAGATGCATGAGGCATCAATAATGTTATCTATAGGGACTGGAAGAGTAACATGTCGGTAAAGAAAACTCTATAGTGAGATCATCTTCCTAAGGCCATGCTAAACCCAAAATTATGATGACACAAGTACTCAATAACTTTGTGCTCTGTTCAAAGGTGACACACCTGCTGCCAATTACAATATAGTATTCCCTTCTCGCCCGTATTTTTTTTTTTTTTCATAACAAATGAATGTTATGATATAGAGGATGGAATGAGTGTCGCAAGTAAGAAAAAATAGTTCCAGTAGTGGAACGTACCTATGCTCAATGCAAGGAAATGCATGCGGGAGATGGACACTCGGGGTGATGTTCCCTCCAGGGTATAAGGTGTCAAATTGCGAAGGATAAAAATAAGGCTTTGCTTGGTTGAGGATGCAAACTGCTTAGGCAACGTTTTATAATGCAAATCAAGAACTGGCTAAAGGCTCAATATAGAAAGCGAGGGCATGAGATGCAATCAAAACTTAATGCCAAAAAATATCCTTTTTTATATCTTTTAGTCTACTTGGTGTGAAAAAGGGGTAAACTTGTGCCAAATAGACGTCTTTTCAAATCCAATTTATGAGTGTGAAAAAGACAAGTTCACTCGGCAATCTTTTCTATTTTTGATAGCGAGTTGGAAAAGAGCTTAACTAGGACTCATGATCTTTCAAATCCAATTTTAACGAGTGTGAAAGGGACAAATCACTTGGCGATCTTTTCAGTTTTTAGACGAGTCGGAAAAGAGATTAACTAAGACTCATTATTGGGAGTCCACGGGTAATAAGGCCGTGTGTGCATGAATGAGAAATAAGGCTCATTGTAAATTCACATATTGAATTATAATGGACTCCCGGTCCTAAGGAAAAAAAGCTCGGCATGGGCACCAAATGACAAAGAGGTTCTAACTAGGTTACCCATGTTTGGTAAGTCTCTACAATTTATTAACGATGCTATTAATAGCAGATAGAGGTTTATGCGTCGCAATAAATGGGTTCATACCTAAGGCGTAAAAAGTGGTAGTCGAAGGATAATGCAAAAAAATTGCACGATGGAGTAGATACCTATCTTATATGCTAGGTTATGAATATACCTGCCCGAGGAGACGAACGACCAACCATGATGTTGAAATCCGCAAGAAAACTGAGTCGAAACTACAAAAACCATCTTAAAACCATTCTTGAATTAGTCCATTAGACAAAACAATAGCATAAAACTATATCAAGTGGGTAAAAAATGGCTTCTAAATAGTAATAAAATCAAAATTTACTGTATCATTTTCATTTTTACCCAAATAGTGCAATTTGGACTAAAACACCTCTAGAATTCATACGATAATCGCGGGAGAAGTAGGCAATGGAATCACACACCGTCTGGACCAGGTAACTCTTCATCCCATCCTCCTCAAATTCAGTGGTTTACATTTTTGAGTTAGGTTATATTTTGTTAGTTTTTAAGGGCACAAATTGGGTTTTTCAGTATACGCGAGTTTCTATGACTATGTCACGTATACGACTAGATATACGCCCCTGTGTGAACTACATGGGGCTTGTATCAGGACCTACCCATGACTGTTTATAAATAAACTGCGTATACATGCGCAAATGGAAAAAAAGAAAAGTTCCTGATTCAAAAAAGATTTGGTTTTTTGCAAGATGGTGTTGGAATGGAGAGAGCGAAAGCATGAGGAGGTAGATGCAGCAGTGGATCGATATCTGGTGCCTCAAGAGGCTTTAAGAGGATCTATTTTATACAATTTTTGGTCTCTCAAAGGAATGAGGGCCCAGGTGAGGTTGTTGGAAATGTTGGTGGTCTATTGGGATCCCGATAGCGAGAGCTTTATCCTTGATGGACAACCATTAAGGATCGAAGTAGAAGACATCTACTTCATGTCTAGACTTTCATGCCGAGGAGAGTTTGTGGACCTCAATTCACGTGGGGAAGGGAGTGGGATGAAGGTTGAAGAATACATCGAGGCCCACTGTTTTGTAGGGACTCCCATGGTGGGAAGTCACATCCCTATTCGGGCTATAGGTAACCTCAGCCTCAAGATTATTGTTCTCATACTTACCAGGATCATAGGGTTGGATTCATTGCATCAAGCATAAAGACCACTTATGTTTTACGCACTAGAGTGTGCGAGACACACCGTCTACGATTGGTGTACCTCACTACTGACCAACATGAAAGGTTAGTTGACATAGTCCAAGTAGGGGGGGAAGCAAAACTTCGGTTTTGCCTCTATCCTTTGCAGCTTATTTTTTGAGCAAGTCCCAGGTATGGGACCTAGAGTGGATATCAGTCCTATAGAACCACGTGATCCTTCTATGGCACGATGGATCGAGGTCATGAGATGGCAGGGGGGTGGTAGGGTGGTGACACCCTACAATGATGATTTTTTCTTCTGGTGGAGGAAACAAATCATAGCTATGGATGACTATCCCTATGCGGGAATTGATTTTAGAGGAGATCTTGATATTCCACTTCCACCAGGAGCTGCCTACGACAACATAGGTAAAAAAAAATTATATATTTCATTTTTTTGTATTTTTGTATTGAAGAGAACCAAAATATTTTTGGATGGTGTTTTAAATATTAACTCGATACTTGTGCGATTGCAGATATGGGTCCACAATGGACAGAGGGATTCCTATGACATAGGTGGAGGCACCGGGGGGATGAGGTAGTGGGAGGAGAAGAGGAGAGAGTCCTACAGAACATGCAGGGTAACTTGTCTCATTTGACACAGAGGATTCCTATGGTTCAAGTGGAGGATCTACCTGAAGCCATGTAGCGACAGGTTGTGGGTGTACCTAGATCATGGGTATGACTCTTTCGATGTCTCTAAAACGTCATGGTTTTCTATCACGATACACATATGGCGCCATACGCGTAGGTGTCATGGGACATGTATATCGCCTGTATATGTATTTTGAGGGTTTTAGCCCCAATTTTGTAATATAAACACCATATTGTTTGGAAATATATAAAGAGGGATCTTCGTCTTTACTCATATCTTATAATGTGTACATTGATTTAATGGTCTTATTTTCTTTATTAATATGACAAATGCCAATCTAAAAAATAATTAGCGTAGGCATTGGATAGATGATTAGAACTTCTAGGAATGTGAAAGTATGTAATAAAATCAAATTGTTGTTCTAAAAGATGTACCCGTAGGAATTGACGGAGTAACGTCGGATCAAGCACATGGTAATGGTCGTTCAACTGACATACGACTAAATGAGAATCCAGGCAAACCTCTAGAGAGCGAATACCATGTGAGATAGCATCACGCAAAAGTTATATGATGGTGCTATATTTAGCCACATTGTTCATGGATGGCCCTAGGCATACGCCACCTAAATACACTAGTAGACCCTTAGGTGAGTAAATCACCCAAGCAGAGGAAGCCAAGTTCTTTGTATGATGACTGGCACCATCTGTGAATCCTAGGTAGACCGAAGACTCTGTTGACATCTGCCAACTAAAAGGGAAAACTCGATAAGCAAGCCAAAGACAAAAAGAAAAAATATGTATATACACTAAATTTGCATTAGTATACAAAGGGTTTCACTCAAGCTTAGAGCTCAAGCATAATACCTTTTCAAGTAGAGCCCATTTCTAGGCTCGTCCAATGTCTTCCCTTCATAATCTTCCAATTTGTAGGCTCTTTTTTCTAGAACACGTCGCACGATATAAGGACCATGCCACATGGGTTTAAACTTGTCTGCCCCTAGAGGTTCTTTGGCTTGGTCATACAAGAGGACCAAGTCACCCTCGGTATAAAACCGGGGGTAGAAAAACTTGTCGTACTGAACCTTGACACATTTTTTGTTTGCCTCAATAACCGTAAAGGTGTCTCGACGTTGCTCGTCAAGACTCTCTAGGTGCACCAGGCGCCGCTCTAAATCTGAAGTGTCGGGTAGGAGCTCGACTGCCAATTTGAGAGAAGGGATTTTGCATTCAACGAGAAGTATCAACTCCACAATGTGCACTAACTAAAAAGGGGAAAAAACAGTGGCAGTCTTAACCAAGGTTCAGTATACCCAAAGCACGGGATACAACATGATGTGCCAATTGGAATTTCTCCGACTAACAGTTGTTTTCAATATGGTCTTGAGAGACTTGTTGATGGCCTCTACTTTCCCATTTTCCTGGGGGTAATAAGGACATGAGTGACCATGTTTAAACCCTAGCTTAGACACTAGTTCTACCATCATTTCATTCTGAAAGTGACTTCCATGATCAGTGACAATCTCACTCGGGATATCGAACTGGGCGATAATTTGGTGGAACACAAAGAAGGTTGTAGTCTTCCCATCAAATTTTATAGTAGTCATGGATTCATCCCACTTGGTAAAGTAGTCGACAGCCATGATGATGTGTTGATGCCCCTGAGATGAAGTTGGGTTGCAATCGACGAAATATACCCCCCACTTGGTGAAGGGACCGACGGTAATGACTGGGTGAAGAGGGGCTGGGTGTGAGCGCATTTTCTAAGTGAACACCTAGAAGGGGTGACACTTCTGAATTGCTTCAATGCAATCTTTAAATATGGTGGGCCAGAAATAACTGGCTCACAGGATTTTTTGGGCTGTCGCAAGTCTGGATAGGTGACCACCACAAGCCCCTTTGTGGCAGTCATTTAGGACTAACTCGGCTTCCTCATGAGTTAAGAAACGACATAAGATACCATCTATTCCTCAGAGAGACAAAGTGTCGCCAACTATGGTATACTTTTTGGCTTGGTATCTAAATCATCGTCGATCATCTTGCAAGAGATGATGAGCGAACTTCAAGGTTTGAAGATATAAAACAATGTCTCCATACCAGGGGTCAGACGACGAGACAAGGAAAATGTTTTCATCTGCAAATGAATTGACATGGATAACATCCTTGTCTAATCGTGGTAAATCGAATATTAACTCTGCAAAAACTAGTGACTTCTTGGACTTGGCGTAAGCAAAGTCAAGATCAAATTCTTGTAAGATGAAAACCCATTTATTATATTTCTCGCCTATGATACGCCTGGTGAGGATGTATTGAAATGGATTAACATCAACGAATACATTAGTTTTACAAAGCAATATATTGTGTCGTAAAGGTTGGACTACGTGAACGACAACCAAAGCTATCTTTTCGATGTGAGAGTAATTAAGCTCAAGACTGACTAAATTTTGACTAAGATAGTATATGATGTGCTCATGGAGCTCATCATCCTCCTAAACTAGAACCATACTAATCGTCTCTTCGGACGCGGCAATATATAACAAGTAATCTTTGTTGTAATCAGGAAATTTCAGCAAAGGAGCCGATACCAAGGCTTTCTTTAACGCGTCAAAAGACTCATGGGATCGCTCATCCCAGATAAACGGGGTGTCTTTCTTTAGTAGGCGCATGAAACCCTTAGTGATATTGGCATAATTCACTATAAACCGACACAGAAAGTTATATTTCCCCTGTAAACCTTGAAGTTGTCTAACCGTGCATGGGGGAGGAAATGGAAGTATTTCCTCAACCTTAAGAGGATCTACCATGATCCTAGTCTCAAAAACTAAAAATCCTAAGAGACATCTAGACCTAACGCAAAAGATGAATTTGTGAGGGTTTAACCGGATTCTATAGTAACGACATCTTTCAAAAACTAGCCAAAGGTGTGTGACATGATCCACTCTCTTGCGAGAGTGAGCAGCAAGATCATCGAGGTAAGATTCGACTATATGCTTGATATCTTGAAAAGATAAAGTCGTGGCGTGTTGGAAGGTTGCTCCAGCATTTTTCAGGTCGAAAGGCATTTTTCAGTATGAAAAAGTACCCCAAGGACACATAAATGTCATCTTGTGTTGGACCTTAGGTTTGATATGGATTTGGTTATATCCTGAAAAATCTGTCCATAAAGGAAAATATTTCTCTTCCCACACACTCATCGAGAATCTGATCAATGAAAGGAGTGGGGAAGTTATCTTTAGGAAAAGCTTTGTTCAGTTCATGAAAGTACATACACACACAAATGGTTCCTTTCTTTTTATTCACAGGAATGGTTTTGGATACCCATTCAGTCAAGGGAACCGGGTAGATGAATCTGACATTAAGTAGCTTCTCCACCTCTACCTTAATAGCGGGGGCCTTCCTAGGATTAACATCTCTAAGACGTTGTCGAATAGGTTTATCATCCGAATAATTTTTAATTTCATGTTCGACAATACGAGGGTCAATCCTTGGAATCTATTCATATGACCAAGCAAATACATCTCAAAATTCTTTGAAGAGGTTGGTGTAAATCAGAATCTCTTATGGCGAACAATCCGCACCTATACTTACGTTCTCAATTTTTCTAGGGGTACGAGAGATGTCGATCGAGACAGTAGGAGAAATACTTGCCATATTTCCTTTGACATAAATATTGTGCATATCAAGTGGAACTACGACATGACCGACTATCTCACTCAAGGTAGATCGAAAATCATCTTGCTCTATTCTTTCAAGATTTGGGAGAAAATAAGATCGATGATGTATATCGTCCCAGGGTCTCTTGGAAACATTCATGGCTTCAAGGATGGCTTCATCTGAAGGCAAAGTCTCATCTAAGAAATCATGTGAACAAGATAACGAAGTTTCCCATATGGGCCTAATAATGGGATCCTCCTTGTCCGTCTACGAGGTAATAGGATCGGGATCGGTGGAAGAGTCAAGGATAGCTTGATACGCAATCTCCACTGTCGATAGTGGAATAGCCATGTCATCATGTGTTTGACCTTCAATCAACAAAGTCAGAGCAGGTAGGGTCCAAGGATCACTAAAATAGGAAGTGTGGAAAGGAATGGACCTCTCTGTTGAAGCAGGCCTACTAGACATGGCATAAACGTCGTGAATCGATGCCGAGAAGTTGAAAGTACACATGAGGGAAGAATGCATTCTGACACCGATATTCTCAGTTGTCGGTTGATAATTGTAGATCAAAGGGATCGAAGGTCTAACATATGCGTTAGGACTAGAGTACGCAAAGGATAACTCATCGATCGTCACGATCTCCCCCTGATGATGAAAACAAAGTACACAGAAAATGGATGATATGACAACAACCATAGCATAGGTCCAATTTTGACCTAGTAACAAGTTATAAATGAGAGGTCCATCAACTACCTCTACTTTGACCTCTACCATCTTCCCACCTAACTGGACCGGAAAGGCGGGGAGAATACCATGAGGGTGGAAGGAATGACCATCAAATGTAGTCAACATGTTCAACGACTTGGAAAGGGTCGGAGAACTGATAGCTTTCCAACAGACTAGGGACATCACGCAAGTGGCAACACCTTCATCAACGATCGCTCATTTGATAGTATACTTGGAATAATCCATGTGGATTCGAAAAGCCACATGGTAGGGTAAGTGAGGCTTCACATCTGTGACATCAAAATTGATGACTTTCGAGCCACTAGGTTCTAGAGCTCCTAAGGCAGAGAGTAAGGCATTCCCCTATGATGGACACGTCTGGAGTACCTCCAAAGACGACATCGCATAAGGGGTTTGGCCCAGATCTTCAACAATAGAGTAGTTTTGGGCGGCTCTAGCATTAGGATTGTGGGTAGAGCGCTTGAGTACTCCTTTCGGAATACGAGGCGATGGCTCTGGTTTCTCGATCTGTAAGTTTGTCTCCAAGGGTGGAGGAGGAGTTTCTAGGCTAGTACTAGCTTTTGAAGAGCTATAATCTTGAGAGCGGGTGGCTATATCAATTTTCGCATCAACCATATTGATGCAAACATGATCACCATCTTATGATGGTGGGTTTTGACTTCCACCAGATGCATTTCCAGTGCTCGAAGAACTCGAGGCTAAGTGTTGGTTTTGTGGGAATGGATTCCTCATCACAGCGAGTGGTAGATTTAAAATCCTCACAGCATCCACAAGTTTGGGGAATAAGTGGGTAAGGTGGTCATCGGTACAAGGTTTACAAGGAAACTTCACCTTACGCTTCTCTTTCCTGCCCTCTCCAGCATTATCATTTTGTTTCCCATTATTATCTTTGTCCTTGAGTTTATTATTATTATTCTTCCCATCCTTATGATTATTTCGACCTTTCCTTTTATTCCCATCTGGTTGTTGGTTACCATTTGGGTTTTTCGACGATTGTACGAAATGTACATCCACCGACTGGATGGGTTTCGAGGATCCAGACGAAGTTGGTCATCCAGTAGACTTTGTTGTTGAGTCTATAGATTTTACATTGGAGGACCCTACAATTCCATCGGCATGAGGTCCAGGAGTTTGTATAGGATCGTTATTTGTTCACGGTGCATCTAGAAGAAGGTGGTATAACATCCCATACTGAGCATATATCAAATCAAATTGTTGGGCTCTAAGGATAGATTCTTCCTCGCTGAAGACCCTGGAAGTAGCAACATCCTTTGAAATAGGAGCATGTAAATACTTTAGTAACCATTCTATAAGAAAGTTCGAGGGTATAGGAGTCTTAAGCAATCGCCTTCGCGTACACCATTCCTAGATATGGTCTGAGATGTGAGTGTCGGTACCTTGGCGTAAAGTTGAAAAAAGTTCGAGGCTAGCATCGTAACGAATGGGTAGTTGAAAGTGATTAAGAAAGGCTAGCACCAACTGATGGAATGACCCATATGTCCCCCTGGGTATCTCAATGTACCATTGTGATGCCACTCCAATGAGAGTGCGTTGAAACAATCGTAACCTAATAGAATCATGGTTCATAGAATTCGATGAGCACCAAAGGTGAAAAGTAGTGACGTGATCACCAAGTTCTTCGCCATTCTTACCTTCAAACTTTTGAATGTCTGATGGAAGTTTGGTAGGGACAGGGGGCCATGTGGGGTCATGACTCACTGGGTCATTCATTAGTTTAGACAAATCTGGTAGATTAAGCATGGCCAAAAAGGGAATATGTGGCTGCGACACTTGACCCCATCCTCCCACGAAAGATTGTGCGTTAGGAATTGCATTCCATCCAAGATTCTTGTGAGGACCAAAAACTTGTCTGAAATTATAAGACCCTCCTCCAGGATAATTCATAAAATATGGATTGGGCACCATTTCAACAGGATTGTTCTGATAAGGGTTATGAAAATTTTCCCCAGTTGGATTAGATCCAAGCTGGGGGTTGTTAAAACTTCCCCCAACTAAATTAGATCCAGACTGGGGAGTGCCCAAAGTGTAAGATTGACCTCCCTAGGTGGGAACTCAGAGGATTGAAGTGGATTCGTCATGCCAAAAGTATTGGTCGGAATCAGCACAGAGGGGATAGGGATATAGAGTGGAACTTGTTCGATAGCTGGGTTGTTCCATCCAGTCGTAGAAGGATTAGACCCTGGGTTAAGAATAGGGGCACTCCCTACATTAGGATTCTCTTGGGGAATATGAGAACCACCAAATGGGAATGAAGTGTAAGGAGGTGTAGTGCCCCCAAGTCCAAGGCTAGTGTTATGGCCAGCAGTTGGGATGGCAGTTGAAAACTACGAGGTGAAGTTAGGCATACCATAAGAAAATGGACTAGAATACATGGGGATGGTATGAACATTGTAACTCAGCGAGTGGCCAAAACCCCCAAAAGGGTTCGAGGCAAGAGATGAATCATTAACTATAGGCCGAGCCATAGTACCGGTGTAAGCCTCCGGCACTGCAATTGTAGTGGCTGCAAGTGTCGAAGGAGTGTCATTAATTATAGTGGTATTTGGAATTGAAGAACTCCCAGTGTTCTGAAGACTAGACTCGGTACTCATCCTTGTGGGAGCACATGTCTGAAAAGTGGATGTGTGTGTACCACTATTGATAACTCTACACCTTTTAGAAGGAAAGGACTCGAAAACTGGTGGTAACTATAAAAACTGACGGGACCTACAAGGAATCTGGTCTAACTCCATGACGACTTATGACTCTTCCAAAAATAAAAATATATCCTATGGCCAACTAGTAGTCAAAGAGAATACCAAAAAGTCAAACGACCAATATGCATGCAAACAGGCTAAAGTGGCTGAGTGGCCTCCCTTGCGAAAGAAGGTATGTCTCGTCCAGGAGGGACTTGAGACTCCCTGCTAAAGTTTGGAGGTAATAGAATCAGTTATAAGGGCCCTCGTGGGCTTAACAACCAGTCAGCCAGATCCCCCTCGAGAGGTAATCCTCCATAAAGGTTGTGTGTTGTCCGACCCTTATATGACTCAAGGTACAAGCAGAATAACCCCTGCAAGTAACCTATGAGATACCTAAGTCAAGCAGCTAATAAACCAATGTATAACCAATGCACAGGTGAGAAGTCATAAGTCTGGATCACCATATGGGGAGGGTATAAAATCCAAAAACCTTGAAAGCACCACCTCTCACAGAGGTATGGGAACTAACAAGATCCCCAAATACGAATAAATCCACAGAAATATCTCTAATGCTAGGTGATTATCTAGGGGTTATCCCTTCAACGAACTTCGTGCAACCTCGTGATTAACTCCGGTGTTAGTGGAGCCTCTTAATCTTATCGATTATACAATGGACTTCTCAACTCCCTGTCTCAAACACATATGTTGATTTAATAGCCTTGGAGAAGTTTTCTCTCAAAATCTTATTCCAAGGCACTAAATCCTAAGCTAGTTTGTGCACCCTAAAAATAAAATCATGACTAATCAATTTTAGTTTAAAGAATAAATTTTATTGGCCGTGGTTACTCAAAAAGGTACGGAAGTGAAACTCATGGTGTTATGACTCTGCCAGAAAATAAATATGGATATAATGCAAAGTCTATCTTTAACTTTTCAATGAATGATATGCTAATAAAAATAGTGCAGTCTTCAATTTCAAATCTGCAATTCATAAGTAAAATACGATATTTTGCTAAATGTGCTAAGCTAATGATAAAAATTCAAAGACAAAATTGCCAACCAATGCAAAATGCTTATTTTTTTGTATTTTCAATATTCTAAAAAGAAAATGCATGGACTGATAAGAAACTTGACATGTGAATTCTACTGTGTATAAAAGAAGTAACTCAATCATAATACCAGGCAGCCAAGCAAACATCCCAGAAGCCAAGGACAAATTAAAAATAGAAAACAAAGAGAAAGACTACGCCCAAAAATTCAACTCCAAACAGACTTCCTGTCATCCTAGATAATCTCAACAGACACTACAGAGACCTAAGAAGGCTCAACAATATTTAAATTCTACCCAACAATCACTCAACCAAGAAAACAAGCAAGGGGAAGTGGTATACATGATTTTTCAGGAGAACAAAGCATATATACACTTCTTGCAGTGAGACAACATGCATGTATACGTGACTGTCAAGGAAAAAAGGGCATATATGCTTTAAAACAAGGTTAGGCAAGGGTAAAAAAATGAAAACTCAGACTCGGAGTGAACAGGATCTGTCAAGCAGTGATACGACAAGAAACACAAAGGAAAAAGAGCAATGTAAGAAGAAAAAGTACTTCAACCCTTAGAAGGAAGATCATTCCCCAGTGGAGTCACCATTTCTGTTACAAGGGAAAAACTCTCTATGGCCAAGGGTAAACCACAATAGACAGGTATGATTGCAGAAATCAACTCAATTCCAACATATGCTATATAGACTAATGTGCAATACAATAAAAAGGCCTACCTCGATCCAACATTTGATGATGTTCCATTGTTGAGCACTTTGACCCAAATTTTTATATCTGCAAGAAGTTCTCAACAAACAAGAAAAGAAAGTATATAGTGATAATATAAAAGGGATTAGCACATCAAATATCATAATCCATTAATAAACATTACAAACACACCCATGGATAATAATCATATATTTGCAAGATACCAATAGGACAGAAAAGGAGTATTTCTATTAATAATTGATCAACAGAAGTGTCAACATTACAGACTTCCATGTCGGCACGGTTCGAAACCAAGAAACCATGTTCCTTCCAATTGGTCCTCCACAACTTCAATCCTCCACCAAAGGAAATCTCATGAGAAAGAGGCAAAGAGGTCCTCTCAACAATAAGGGAAGAACTTGGGGGTTGAACACTGTGTTTAGACTTGAGGGACAAAGGGATGCAGACTCAATATGAAGTAATTTCTCCAGAGTAACTTTGCTCTCAAAGTTGAATGCTTTCTCTCCCTTTTCCATGGTTCGAAATTGTTCTCTTATAGCCTCCAGAATGCAACTGAAGGGCCGAGTCAGAATGTTTCTCGTATATGGAAGTCCAAGGATCAGAGATCTTCTTTCGGGACATGGAAACTCGACCTCATTTTGTATTTTCTGGCACAAATCCTGATATACACGAGTTGTAATGGAGCAGCAAGCGTATACACATCTTGCATAGCAGTTAGGGAGCATATATGTGGAAAAATGTATATTTTTAGCTTTGGATTCATCAAAAAGGGATGAAAAGTCTGCATAGGGAAATGGAAAAAGGCCCTCTATGCAAGATAGCAATAGTGAGGCAAATCTTTCTATAACACTAATACAAGCCTAATGATTATTCTTTACCTACCTTGAGAGAGTTGGGGGTTTGGATTTTTTTTTATGATTGTCTTTGATGGAGTTTTGTTAATCCTTTTGATCTTGTACTTTCAAATGTTATTCATAATGTTTTTTGACTTATCATGCTTCATTGATATTTGAATGATGAAATAAAAAAGTTATCATTGGGACCTTTAGCATATTTCGAAGTATTTGATGATCCTGTATGGCTGCAGAGTTTGATGTTTTATTTTATGCCTTGAATAAGTTTTATTTTGAGGAATTCCTGAATGGATGACTTAGATGAAGAACACATATGCATTATGCATACTCATGCTTTCATGTTGTACCTAATGTCATAATTTATGCTCAAGCTCTCGTATGTTACTTCAATTTAAAACTCTTAACTAGAATCACAAGATCATTAATATTTTCTATGAGTTTGAGATTAGATATGCACATATTTCATGACATTTATTTACAGTAGCAAATCATTTATGAAAGGTCGATATAATGGATGATTATCTTTGAGAAACTTCTTCCTTTTTTTTTCATTTTGCAAAAAACACCAACACTTATTCATAAGTTTGTTGAAGGCAAAGGTAAAGAAAGTAATATTTATGACACACTAACAAGTATATTTTTCCTTGCATAACATATTTTATTATTTCTATGGTTGCAAGAGCAGGGTTGCGGAGTCACTGCCTTTACTTGACCGCTTCAGCTCTAAAATCCATATGGGAAACCATCAATATTCTTCCTCTTGACTAGACTTCCCTTTATTAAGATCGTGTCTATCATTTAAAGCCAACATCAAGACTTCAAAGTTAATCCTTTTCTTTCTTGAACTTCAACCATATTTTATTTTATCAACGTTGCATTATTTTCTATGTTCTATTCCAAGGCCTAAATTTTATTGTATTGTATTATGTTGTTGGAACCCTAATCTATGGTTAGAACCTTGATCCTTATCGGGATCTCCCTCATTGGGAAGTAAATTGACCTTTTTATCATAGTTCTCCCCAAAATCCAAAGATTTCAAGGCTATCAAATCCGCCCACTCAGACTCTCCTCATCAGATTTATAATCTACTTTGCTCATCCTAATTCTTGAAACTTCCAATAAGCCGAAAGGATTTATCTTTGCAAATGGGCTTCGTTGAAGAATTTGATTCAAGTTATCTATCCGGTGAGCTAATCATATGATTCCTATCGATATCCTCCTATATAAAAGTTGGTTTATCCTGTTAATTTGAACTTTCTGAAGCCTGAATCATGAATTATTATCAGGTTCCCCTTTATTGAATTGGCGTATCCCATATGTCAATTTGGCTTCAATATCCAATTCATCCTACAAGTGACCCTTCATGGCATTGACATGGAATTGATGTGTCATGTGACATGCCACTCCTTTACCTCTAGTTTCCTTCCCCTTCTATGACCCTAGTTTGTGTAGTCGTTATCTCAATGTGACAGTCCCTGACTTGAAAACTTGTGTGTCATCTCATTCATCCTCCTAGAGTCTTAGTTTCTATTGACCTTACATGGAGTTAACATGTGACATATTGTATAATGTGTTATATTTTACCCTCTGGCTACCTACCACTTGTTTGACCTTCACCTAGGTGTGAAACATTGTCTCAGGTGCAAAAACTTGACCCACCATGGAATATTGACCCAAACGTGGAACCAAGCATAATTTTTTCCTAATCCACCTGGAATTTATTTTGTATATATGATTTTTTATTTATTTTATTTTTTTCATTTTATTTTTATCTATTTATTTAAATTTGTTTATTGTTATTTTATATTTCCCATGGTTTTCCCAAATCCACACATGGTTTTGAATTTCCCATGATTTTCCCAAATCTACACATGATTTTGTGTTAGGGTCCTAACCCGCACATAGGTAGAACAATATATTTGAATGTAATAAAGGTCAATATTAATAAGGCCTTTCAATAAAATAGAATAAGGCGGATGTAAGAAGACCTAATAGAAGCTTCCGCTTCTAGAAGGTTCTTCCTCTAGATGCTTCTTTTTAGTATAAACAGGAGTCGAGGGTATGGGAACCCTAGCTTCGATATTGTTGTAATAGAGCTCTACTCAACTGGAGGTTTCCCCCTTGAAGAGGCCCGTGAACATTTCTTTCAGATTCAAAGTGTTATTTCTGTTATTATTCTCATATTGTTTCAGTATTATTGTGGTGAATGTTCTGGTTATATTGTTGTTATTCTACCATTACTAGAATTTTATTTTTGTTCTGCATACATTTTATATATGGTAAATTACAAGTGGTATCAGATCACTTTCCTCGGCAGAAAGTGTGGGTTAAATTTTTTTTCCAGGGTAAAGACGTATTCCGACGTCTTTAAGCCACAGAGATCTGTCGTTATGTGCATAAACTCGCGGTTGAGGGATTCATACACACAGGAAATACAAGTGATACTTAACCACACATCTATTATCCACCCTTGTAACCCCTGTTGGTACCCCTTCGAGTGGTAGCGCATCAGACAACACCTGTGTACAAATCGACCTAGATTACCTAAATCCCTCTTTAGATAAATCGATCGGGCACCTGACTGCTATAGTGTCACCGAGAACAACACTCGGGAAGACACTCTCTAGTACCTGGGTAGTCAGGTAGTACGGCTAAGAGTACAGTCTATCCTCCTTAGTTAGTGCCTTGAGATATTGGGCCGAGTACTAATTTTGGACCCTGCACATATATCAGAGAGATATAGCACAAGGAAAACCCTTGTCTGTAGAACCCTTGAATACCTAACCCTTGGGGACATAAACATAAACAAATTAAAACAGACAAGATCTATTTTTGCGCAACTGTGTTCAGGTTGCCAAGTAAATACATATTTCTTTCTGGTAATCATTTGGGCATTTCCTCTCTACAGTATTCTTCAGACCGGAGTATAACTTCGTAGGTGTAAAAAAAAAAAAAAAAAAAAAAAAGAGTCTGGAAATTTTTTCACCATCATTTGAGACCTATTCCTTTGGATTCATCTCTTCGCCCTTATCACATTCATCCATATCATTTTTCGAAAAAAAAAATCACCCCGCCCACCCCTTTTCAATTCCCCCATCCTCATGGCCCATACCCGTAGCCAAGACTTGGAAGCTCGCTTCAACAACTTGCAATGTGGTCTCATCAAGACCCAACAAGAAGTGAAACAACTCAGTGCAAATATTTCCGCCATCAATAAAACCATGCATTCCCCAATGGAGGAAATCAAACAAGACCTCACCACCCGACTTGAATCATTCTTTTTGGCACTTTGCACCAAACTTCATATCCCTACAGATAACCCTTCCTCTTCCTCACCTCCACATACTAAAGGTGACCATTCCTCTCATTCCCATAACTTTCAGAACCATCACTTTCAATGTGACCTACACCTTCTGTGGGTGGATGTGACCAAATTTGATGGCTTGGACCCCACTGGTTGGCTAACCCAAACAGAACATTATTTCTCTTTATACGACATTACAGATGACTTGGCCAAACTCTGGTATGGTGTTCTCCATCTAGATCAAGAATTTTGCCAATGGTGGCAATGGAGAAAAACTTCTCGCCAAGGGTATATTGCTTGGACACACTTTGTGGCAGAGCTTTAGGAATGCTTTGACACTGACACCAACCATTTGGGTCATTTGACAAAGTTGAAACAATTAGGAATAGTGGAAGACTTTATAACTGCCTTTGAGGGCCTAGCTTTTAGAACAGAGGGCATGTCTGATGTCTTTTCCAAGAGTGTTTTATTAGTGGCCTCAAGGATGAGATTCGGACCCATGTCCTCATGGCTCGGCCTCAGAGTTGGGTGGAGGCTACTAAAAGAGCTAAAGAATTGCAATAGGTTGTATCTTCTCAAACCGAAAACCCTCCTTTATCCCTCGCCCTAAGCCAATAAATTCCACTACTCCCTCTGCTCCACTAAAGATCCAAAAATTGACCAAGGCTGAAATGGTTGAACGCCAACTCAAAGGCCTTTTTTATAACTGTGATGAAAAATATTTCCTGGGCCACAAGTGTAAAGAACAAAATCTTTTTATGGCCATCTCCGAGGATATTTTGGAAGAGGATGTAGAAACTCCCTTTGTGTCTGAGTCACCTGAATCCACTAACATAACCCCTCCCTCAAACCCTCCCGAAGTAGAACTGGTCATTTCCCTCAATGCTCTCACTGGCTTCTCCGCTCCCCAAACCCTCAAGCTAATAGGTTACATCAAGCATCGGAAGGTCATCATTCTGGTTGATAGTGGCAACACCCATAATTTTATTTATCGCCACATTGCCCAAGAAACTCATTGCTACATCCATGTCGTCAATAATTTCCAAATCATGATTTTCAATGGTGGTTCCATGAAATGTGGAGGGCGTTGTGAAAATGTGTCTCCAAATTGGTGACTACCACATAAAATCCCATATGTTTTCTATCGACATGGGAGGTTGTGACATTGTGTTGGGTGCAGACTGGCTAAGGACTTTGGGTCCCATTCTCATGTATTTTAAAGAATTAACCATGCAATACGACCAGGAGGGCCACCAATATAAGTTCCAAGGCATCACCGTCGATTCACCTGAGATCATTAGTTCCCATCGCATGGAAAAGTTGCTCAAAAAAGGTCATTCTGGTGTTATCACCCAAATCCATGCCATACAAGCAAAAAAGACACCCTCAATCCCACAAGACCTTCAAGCCATCATTTCTAAACATCAATTGGTATTTTCCACTCCCCAAGGACTCCCTCCTTCCCATGGTGTTCATGATCATTCCATTCCCCTGGTACCCGGAATCCTTCCTCCTAATATCCGTCCATATCGTCACCACTTTTCCCAAAAAAATGAAATTGAGAAAATGGTCTAGGAACTCCTTAATGCAGGTGTTATCTGCCCTAGTACGAGCCCCTACTCTTCTTCTGCGGTCATGGTCCTGAAGAAAGAAGGTTCTTGGTGAATGTGTCCTGACTTCCGTTCCCTCAACAAACTTACCATCAAATACAAATTCCCCATTCCTGTCATTGATGACCTCTTGGATGAATTGAGTGGCACCCAATTCTTCATTAAACTTGATCTTCGTTCGGGCTACCACCAGATACATATGAAAGAGGCAAACATTCCCAAGACTGCCTTTCGAAATCATGAGGGCCACTATGAGTTTTTGGTCATGCCCTTTGGCTTGAGTAATGCCCCCTCCACCTTCCAAAGTCTCGTGAATCATGTCTTCTGTCCTTTTCTCCCCCATTTTGTCTTAGTTTTCTTCAATGATATCCTCATCTATAGAAAAACATGGATATACCATATTTCTCATGTGGATCGAGTTCTCCATCTACTCTCTCAGCACCAACTTTTCTTGAAACAACCTGAATGTGCTTTTGGCGCCTCAAAAGTAGAATACTTGGGTCATCTGGTTGGAAAATATGGCATCAAGGTGGATCCTAAAAAAATTGAAGTTATGCAAGACTGGCCTCACCCAAAGACTCTTAAGATATTGCATGGATTTATGGGCTTAATAGGGTATTATTGCAAGTTTGTTAAGAATTATGGGAAGATTCCATCACCTCTCACTGCTCTCCCCAAAAAGAACTCTTTCACTTGGACTCCAACCGTTGCTCAAGCATTTCAAACCTTGAATATGGCCATGTCCACCACTCCATTCCTGGCCTTTCCTGATTTCACAAAGACCTTTGTGTTGGAATTTGATGCCTCGGGGAAAGGAATTGGTGTTTTCCTGATGCAAGAAGGTCGACCTTTGGCCTTTACCAGCAAGCAACTATCTGAAATAAATCTGAGAAAATCCATCTATGAAAAGGAAATGTTGGCTATTCTGCATGTCGTTGATCTGTGATGCCCTTATCTATTGGGGAAACATTTCCAAATTGAGACAGACCATCAAAGCCTCAAGTATTTTCTGGAACAATGCATTTCCTCCCCAGAACAACAAAAATGGGTGACTAAACTCTTTGGATATGATTATGAGATCATTTACAATAAAGGCAAAGACAATGTGGTTGTGGATGCACTTTCCCAAAAATATGAAGATGAAGGATGTTAAGGTCCTAACCCGCACATAGGTAGATCAATGTATTCGGATGTAATAAAGGTCAATATTAATAAGACCTTTCAATAAAATAGAATAAGGCGGATGTAAGAATACCTAAAAGAAGCTTCCGCTTCTAGAAGGATCTTCCTCTAGATGCTTCTCTTAATAGACACATTTAGTATAAATAAGGGTCCAGGGTATGAAAACCCTATCTTGGAGATTATTGTAACAGAGCGCTGCTCGACTGGAGGTTTCCCCCTCGAAGAGGCCTGTGAACATTGGTTTCTGAATCAAAGTGCTTTTCTATTGCTATTTCATATATCATTTCTATGTATTGTGAAGATTATGCTGGATAGTTTACTGTTATTCTGCCATTTCTAGCATTTTATTTCTGTTCTGCATATTTTATATATCCGGTATCTTGCAAGTGGTATCAGAGCACTTTCCTTGGCAGAAATTGTGGGTATTTTCTTTTCAGGGTAGAGACGTATTCCGACGTCTTTAAGCCACAGAGATCTGTCGTTACGCGCATAAACCCGCGGTTGAGGGATTTATACACGCAGGAAATACAAGTGGTTCTTAAGCGCACATCTATTGGCCACCCTTGTAACCCC